>JAHREE010000184.1:139729-231947 GCA_033628505.1 Tringa tobata
CTCCTCCTCCTCCTCCTCCTCCTCCTTCTCCTCCTCTCCCTGCTCTCCCTGCCCCGCGTTCCCGGGTTTCGGGGCTGGAGAAGTCCCGCACCACCTTCCCGCCAGGATGGACAGAACCCAGCGACGTCCTGGGGTTCCTCACTCTGCATCGGCTTAGACTTTCTTCTGACACTTCTAACACCCAACTAACACAGCTATTTCAGTATTTTTTTATTTCCTAAAAGCTTTCATGTGTCAAAATGTACTGCACATATTTTCTAAGTGGTAAAGGGAAAAAACCCAATCCAGAAGCAAGAAGAGAAGCCAGTAAAGGAGATGGTGTGTACAGCTGCTTTATCTGGCCAGTCCATTAGTGGTGTAAGAGCAGCTTTTACTGAAATCTTTCTCAGTGTCTCTGCTTCACTGATTAAACGTCCCTCAGCTGGTTTTGTGCCACGAGAGAAAACATCACCCAGATCTACCCTTTGGCACAGTTCAGAACTGAACCCTCCACGCTAATTTTATGACTGAATGTTTCAGTTTATTCTTATATACGGCTCAATTCCAGGAAAGACTAATGCATCAAAATGTAACTTGCAAGGAATTTGAATGTCCAGATTCATAATCACAGTCCTGAGAACTCCCACTCTCTACTGCCTGAACTGAAGCACACCAAAGCCAGTAATTCAGGTTTCTGCGTTTGGGGATACAGTTATTTCCAGAAATGCCCAATAGTAATGTAGTACAAAAGTCATTAAGGCATTAATTTTAAAAATTTATGAAGAACAACAGGCTTCTCCCAAGTCAATCTGAAGGCAGAAGTTAGACTGGTTTCTTTCCAAGTGCACGTTTACGTATTGTTTCCACACTCCTTGAAAGCTCTTAACCGTTGTGAGTAACAGCTTTGCCCTAACACCTGCCATTCAGGGAAACCCAGACTGCTGCTCGGAAAGCTAAAGGCCTTCTAATATTTATCGTACAGTTAGTTTCCCATGCTTAAACTACCGTTTATCGGAGACTAACTATTCACAGGATTTTATTGCAAGACAAGAACCTTATTGCAATTTTCTCTTTTTTATTGCATGAGCGTGTGGTGGCTAAAACACAAACCTGTTGCACAGGACTGGGACTGCCTTTTCTCTTGAAACCATGCCTAATGGGAAAAAATAAGTCATATGGCATCACCGCAAATATTGCTTCTATCAACGTTCCTTCTCTCAGCTTCAGTCTCCTCAGGAAAATGTGAATCCTTTTCTTTGCTGTTCTAAACCCAGTGTGATAGGTTGGAATCACATGAGAGGTGTTTTTCCTGCCAGGCTTTGCATCACCAAAGAGTGCATCCCCTGACCCCTTCTCTTGGCCATGCCTCAGCTGAGAAAGCAGTAGAAGATCAGCGCTCCCCTCCAGCGTTGTTCATAAAAAAACTCAGACAGAGTCCTGAATTAGGGAAGACTAGGAAACATGTGACAACTATTAGATTTGGGGTTTTAGGTAGAGATGCAGTAGGTTTTGAGGGCCAGACAACGATCGTTCATACCTAACTTCAATGTACTCTATGAAACTGTGGCGAAGCCCTGCAAAACTGCTCAACTCAGTAAAGACACCGCATGAAGTTAGGGATAGGAAAATGGAGACAAAGCCTTGTGCAAGGCAGAGGCAACGGAGGGGAAAACGGATCTAAAAGCACCTTGTTCCTGCCATAGGGGAGGGAGCAGTGAGGCTCAGGGACAGGGAGGACAGGACTCTGGAGCGGGGCTGAGGGAGAGGGAGGACAAGACTCTAGAGAGAGGCTGGGATGGGGATGGAGAGACGGAGGCACGGGGGACATGCGGCACTTGGGGCCAGCTTGCCCAGCAGGGCTACCAGCAGTGCCACTGCACCCCCTTCCTGCCAGCAGCTGTCCCCATCCTCTGGCACAGGCCAAATAGGGAGCGAGGACACTGACATTTTTTGTGCCCTCCTGCCCTTGCCTCCTCCGGCCCCCCTTTGCTGTATACTAGGCTTATTGAATCCAAGTATTTACTGCTGTAGCCACGCTCTCCTTCCTTATTGTCCTAGGGGTCTCTTGCTACAGTTTAGCACTTCTTTAGCATATACACATGCTCTCCAGGGCATGGAGCCTGTTCTTATCCCTCAAACACAAATCATGCCTAAGTGTTAGAAACTACAGTGTAACGACAAGCGAAGCCACTTTCTGAGTGATGGAGAGAAAGGGCAAGGGCACTTGTGTACGTCAAAGGCTCTTTCGCTTTACACAGGGCCCAGCGCTGAGGCACCAGAGTAAAAGGGATCATTCTTGAAGGGTTTGGGCTCAGCCTGCCACAAAACTGTGCTCAGGGGAGTCTCAGCCTGCAGGAGGAGCTGAACTCCCCCTCACTGCAGGCAAACAAATTTTAAGGCTCTTGCAGCTCCTAAAGTGGCTCAGTACTTTTTAGGACTGAATCGATAGTTAATTAATAAGGCAATTTGTATTTATAGCTATGATGTTTAAAACGTTTATCTTTTTTTCAGTAGGAACCACCACAATAAGGGAAGCTGGAGATCCACAGACACCAGGATGCATCAAAAGCGACAGCTTTTTGTATTGGATGTGACAGCTCCTCTGAAAAAAACTATTTAGAGTTTGAGGGGAAAAAAGCATGCAAATGGGATGCCTGGTTTTCAAAAGTCCATCCAGCAGCTTGCAGGAGCTTCCAGGGGAGCTGCTGGGAACTCAGAGGCTTTCAAGGACTCTAAAGATTTTTAAAAAACAGGTCTATTATTTAGATGTCTAGCTTGAGGCTCCTGCTTCCAAAGTCACGTTTTATATCTCCATAATGGGTTGGGGACTTATTCATGCACCAAAAGAAAGAGATCTGAGGGTAAAGATTATGGACTAAATTCACTTATTATCCACCAATGAAATTTTTGGTGCTCATCTTCCAAAAGAAGGAATTTAAGAGTGCTGCAAAAGCCTCATTGTTCAGCAGCGTTGTATCAATCCTTAATGATTCAGCACAGAAAATACATAGGAATGAAACCAGTAACTGTGGTTATCGCTTATCAGCTACACAAGGAGAAATTTGACTCAGCAGTAAGCTGTCAGTGCCGCACACATCAGATTAAGCCCACAACTGCCTTTTGCTGCCGGCTAATAACCAATACACAAACTTAAATTGAAACTCCAGAGCGGTTATTCTGAATGCCCATCACGGTGCTAAAAGATCAACCAAAGTTACCGAAGTGAAGTACCTTTGTCTTCCCATACACTGAACTTTGGGTATTTGGAAATTGATTTTTATTTAATTGTTCAATTCTTTAGCAGAAAGGAAAACACAGATTGTCCTTGAAAAAGCTGGAGTTCGTGTGAGTTGTTGCTAAGTTTGCTCATTGCAATGAATCTGGAAAATTATAATTTTAAAGGAAATGAACAAAGTTACTGTGAATTCAGCATTTTACTTGGCAGCAAAAGAAACCTAAAAAAGACTCCTGCAGTATGTCTGCACCAGTTCAGGCATCTGCAATATAGAAGTTGAGCAAGTTAATATCTGTGTTCCAACTGGAAACAACATCACTGCAGATCGCTATCACGGTTGCTGCAAAAGTTGAATCCATGGGTAAACATATGAGAAAAAAAATGGATCTGGGCAGCCAGGCTCCCACGAGGTAAACAGTCCGCTAAAGTCAAAGTCTAGACCTTTCTTGTTGCCTCAGAAATATTCAGCGGCCCTAATTAATTGAAATAGTCTTTGGAAGTGCATAAAAATAACTGAAATGGAGGAAAAATGCGGGCTTACCTTCCTCAAACCTTAGTTTCCCTATTAGTGCTTTAAGGCCCCTGGATTGAAAATGCAATATAAATAAATATTATTCTGAAATAAATAAGCATTTTGATATGTAGGGGAGTAAGAACAGCTCTCGCAGATGTATTCTAGCACAGCAGATACCCAAGTTAACATGGAATTTGCCGTGGTTCTGCCAACACTCCAGCTCCACGCTCAGGAGCTGGTCCTTCCCTGCCACGCTCACAACGACCATTGGCATCAGGCAGAGACACCTCCAACACGTTATTCCTGTAGTTGCAGGTTACTGTCTGCTTATGGAGCTACTCTGAAAGACGTGCAATAGTCAGACACTACGGAGAGGTCCCTCTTCCCGAATTCTAGCTATCAAACACACGGGCAGCTTCTCTGACCAAACGGACTGGTTTCTCTCCAGAGTTCCCAGAGGCCAGGCGCTTCCAGAGAATTATTGATACTGCTCTTAACTGCTGTTCTAAGGCAGGATGACTCATGCTATGGGTATCTATCTCTTTCTGAACTTAACACCTAACTTCTGGATCACCAAATGCAGGTGAGCTGCATGCCCTCCCTGGTGGAGGGGTGGGTCAATGGCAGGGTTTAAAACAGGAGACCAACCTGATCAGTTCAGCTTTGGAACTTTACCATCAGGTGCTGAACCCAAAGTCCCTGATGCCTGAGGTACCAGTAATAACACTGTGCTTTGGAGCTTTAAGGGTAAGTTGGGCCATGGGAAATTTTTAAAAAGGAAGAAAATTTAGGAGACTTCTCATTATCCCGATGCAAACAAAATGTTACTAATGGCTCCAGTCTGAAAGTCTTTCAGAGTTGACAATACACAGCTTGAAAAAAAATGCTAGATCGTAACTCTAAAAAACAAATAGATTTTTCTTTCTAATGCCTAAAATTACGTTATTTAGGTAACCTCTGGGTTCCTGTGCCCAAAGCCTTCCATAGTGTTCTGTTCCCTTCTCCTTTCAGCCACTTCCCAATTCTGGGCTGTTTCTGATTTTAATTAAAGGGAAATAATGATACAAGGTATCTTCTTTCATGAACTCTAGAAGGGAGAATGAGAATTATAAAAGGTAAAGGAATACTTTAAACTCAAGGAAGTAGGGATTATGAATTACGGGAAATATACTATTATATTAAACATTCTTTTACATCAGCGTGGTTTGTTTCTTATCAAAGGCTCGCTTTTAGCTCCTAGTTCCACTAACCACCTTTTGAAATGGATGCCAGGACCCTCCATTCTTTTTGAGCTTGTTCATTTTATCCAGGAGTGGGAGATTAATGTTAGAAAACAGGAAAAAATACTTTGCCTCAAAGTAGGCCAAAAAAGGTAGCTGAATCCTGGCACTTTATGGGCAAAAATCTGTATTGAGGACATTTTAGGCAGATCCACTGAGTGCTGTAAGACCTGAAATTAGTACCACTCAAAAGTTGGCTCTGTTTAACATAAGAGAACCTCTTTTGATTTGTACCTATTTCCATAAAAAGTGTGAATTCCAATAACCTATGTCGACTAGGTTTGTTGATATTTTTCATTGAAGTAGGCTTTATCTAGGTAAGTAGAGCCTCTAAACAACAGGCCCCCGTGGCTCAGACCTTTTGTCAGCAGTGGAGAAACCAGACCTTCATAAAAGTAATTCCTTCAGTCAGGCTTTTTTCAGTGAAACGTAAAGTCTTGCAAACTTTGATGATATTGCAGAGTATTGTAGGAATGTAAAAGACACAGCTTAGGAAACACAAACACTTTGTATTAAACCATGAGGTTAGTTTCTCTGAGCATCTGAATTACTGCTGAGGTTGGTGTCACATTCTGTGATCCACCGGGGAAAGAAGCTCTTTTCCAGGTGAGTCTTGTCCTGTAGTTGGACCAGACTCCTCCTCGGTCCCTTTGATCTAGAAATGCCCCTGTAATGCGAGAAAACGAAGAGATTTCTCTGTGTTCTACCTTTTCAGTTGGGTCAGAAATACCATCAGAGAATCGTTCCTGTGGCATTTTGAGATCTGATATCCAAGGAAACTAAGAAGCAGAGAAGCTAAAACTAAACAAGAAGCAAGCAAAGGCTGAACAAATTTTTCACGACAGTAAAAACCATAAACCAAAGTAAACTGAGAAAAACAGTAATTGCCTTTCAGTTTTAATTACATGTAAATTGTGTCTACAAACTGCTAGACATTGTAACCGGTTCTTATTGTATCCACAGAATCACAGAAGGGTTGAGGTTGGAAGGCACCTTTGGAGGTCACCCGTTCCAAAACCCCAGCTTGAGCGCAGCCATCTACAGCATGGCCCAGGGCCATGTCCAGATGGCTTCCAAGTATCTCCGAGGATGGAAACTCTACAACCTCTCTGGGCAACCTGCAGCATTTGTTCAGGAAAAGAAATGAATGGGAAGAAAGGCTTTGTTCTTGGTTCCTGCCATGACCTACAAAAACACATCTCACTTCTGTGAATCAAGGATTCAGGATGGGCTTCATCAGCTGCTTCATTCCCTCTACTTCTTCTTCACGCTTCATTGATATTGATGACTTAAGACTTTCCCAAGACACAGGAAAAACTGATTATAGTGACCTTCACATCTAGTCTAAAGGTACTTGTTTCTTAAGAGGAAACATTGGCTCCCACCACAGAAAATAATATGGAGTCTGTGGTTCTGGAGCCACAAATACAGCTTCAGGGCATGGTGTGTGGCTCTGCTGGAATCCAGAGGAGCTGAGGGAACTCCTCTCTGTGTCTGGGGCTGCAGGAGAACTGTGGTCCCTGTGACCCATGTGAAGCAGGATAGGGGCAGCTGAGCAAACATGGCACCAGGGAGGAACCTTCCCCGTTGCTTTAAATGGCCAGAATATGGAAAAGAACAATGAAGGAGAGAAAAAAATCCAAAACCGTAATAAAGGTTTGGAGGTGAGAGTGGGAAAAATGAAGATTATTTGTAGAAATGCTTTTCATTCCCTGCCAACATCTATAAAAGCAAGTGGGAGTACAATGAGTAGAGTGGTTGAGATCCACAATAAAAAGCTGAGCTTTGCACTCTGGCATCTGTATGTCTTCTCCAAACCTGATGATCAAAGGTCAATGCATTCTACTCTTTGATGGTATTTTTCATAACTGAAACTTGAGGAGGAAAATTCTCAGTATCCCCATTTCTGTGCCCCTATGCAGACCTATTGCGGAACCAACACAACAAAAAAATCAATCCAGCCTTCAAGTTGGTAGCAAACAAAGAATACTGTTTTGCTCTCTGGGCTCCCTCTTCTGGCTCTGGACTAGTAGTTTTCTACTGAGCACTGCTCCTGGAATCATATTAATTTCTGTAACTTAATGATGATTTCAGTGCACAGAGGAATAAAGAGGAAATACTGAGCAAATAGGACAAAATCTGCTCTTGTCCAAGGGAAGAGCTGAATCGCTACCCCAAGAAAAGTTTAGCATTTTTAAGGTGTGTTGGCAAAAGCATTTCGAAAAGCACAAAAGTACTCTGGTAGTTATTAGCAAATGTCCAATATGCTACATGTTAGATATGACGAATGTTTTACTTGTAGTGCATTAGATCCAGTAAATGAATAAACCAATATCCCTCTACAGCTTCTGGGACTTGTTTGTGAAAAACAATTGTATTGGAATAGAAATATTTCTGTAGCTTAAATACGGCTTTTTCCACAGTGGCTTTAGTAGACCAGAGCAAACTGTCTTGAAGCCTAGAAGTTTTAAATCTGGTCTTTGAATTCAGAAATAAATATATTTTCATTGACAAACAAAATCACAACTACAGACCCAGTTACGTCAGCAAGGGAATGGCACAGAGCCGCGGCAGAGCGCAGGGGCACGTTTGGCTCAGGCCATGCCAATACATTTTTTTCTCTGGCCATAAAACCCAGAAAACAGGCAGTTGCTTGAGCAAAAATGAAGCTTTGGATGTGGCACCTCCCCCCCTCCCCCACTTGATCTGTGTACAGAAAGAGAGCTAGAGACTTCAGTAATAATATACCATTTTGGTTTTCTGTTCGCTTTTTCCACATAACACAGCAACTACACGACCAAGCTTGCAGTTTTTTTCCCCAAAAAAGTTCTTTCCAGATTTGATAAATCTTAAAGGATTCAAATCAGTGCCTTAGAAAGCATTTTAGAAGGCATCTTATACTGTGGGGCAATTTACAGTTAACCACTGGTCAAGCTTTTGGGAGTGCCGGGTGCTCTCCTGTCCCACAGGAGCTGGCGGGGACTGGGGGCACCTCTGCAAATCAGGCCAGAATTCTCTCAAGGCAGAGCTGCCAGGTATCGGGTACCAGATTCCTCCTTGGTTTTATCCCACCAAAGCACAATAAATAGCTCACACCGAGAGGGATTAATTTGGACAATGTTTCTTGGTTTGTTTTGGTCCCATAATTGTTGAATCCATCTTTCTAACCTGCTGGAGAACTTGTGTCCTGACTGGAACTGCCGAGCAGCTACAAAGATACCCCAGCACTTGGCTTCCAGGCTGCTGGGCTCCCACTGGGATAACCCATAACCCATCCTGTCATTCCAGTGGGGGGGAGAGGGAGCACAATGACTGCGATAAAGGACATTGATTTAAAAATAACCGAAAGGAGGGGACCCCTTCTTAAAGAGAACCATGAAATATAGACTGAAAGGGCTCCTTTTCACTGCAAATTCCCTCTGTGTCGCCTGATTTGCTTGATACTATCTGAGAGCAAAGTGTTCTGGACTTAAATGAGTTTCATCCCTGAGCTTAAACCAGTACGTGTCTCTATCCTTTTACCTGCCCCGCAACTGCTGCGTGCAGCTAGACACGAATACCACCGTGTCATAACACGTAACAGGGCTGTAATAACAGGTTGTTTAGTTCTGGATTACAGCAGCTCTGAAAAAAAGATACACTCTGCCTGTGAAGAGGAAGTCTAACTGTACCGTCTGAGGATCTCTGCTATGTTGTTTTATAAACAGCTGAACTGCAACACCGGGGCAGTGTGAGCTCCCCTTATCTCTAGGATGTCTAGTGCTTTCAACCACATTAAAATATCATTCATTTTGTTTGAAAAGTTTCCGTATCTCCATGGTTTTCAAATAGGCTTTGAAATTTGGCAGCGGCATAGTCTTGGAGTCAAGAAAATGCTTTTTGTGGGAACTATGTAGATCTGTTCAAAACTAGCCAAATTATAAGATGTCAAAATCCTGACCTTTTCTGTCTTTCAGATGGCACAGCTTGGTTTTGGCTCCGTACCAGAGTCCCCTGGGATCTGCTAACGCTGAATGTGCCCTTGGCCAAGCTCTTCGCCTTGCTGTCAGTACCCAGAACAAATAGGCAAGACGGGACGTGCTGAACACATCCTTCTCCTTCTGCCATCATTTTCACAGGGATCCCAGAGACCATTCGTTCTGGATCTTTTCTCACTGCGGTGAATGAATCCTCATGGTACTTTCATGCCGATGGCAGGTCACCCTTGGACTGGCAGAACCTGCAAAAGGATTCTCACTCCTTCTGATGGCCAATATCACCTTGAGGCTTTGCTGATGACTTAACAGCCCTGGGATATGTACTAGCCTACCTGGTGAGAGGGGCTGCTCCTGCAGACAAAGCCTGCTGAGGTTTGTGTAAGGGACAGAACTCCTGACAGCTGCCAATCACCTGGTTAGAACACGTCAGCGCTAGGTTTTACTGCACTTCATCGTTTAAATTGAGAAGACTCTGATTACTTTCTTCTGTCTCTTAAAGTTGTGGTGCAGCCCACAGCACACTGCTGCTGCTGGAGACACCACCAGGATGATCCAGTGCAACCATGTTCAACACCAGGGTTTGTTCTGTAAGGCTGTATCTGAGCTACTCACCCAGCATTATAGTAAATTTATCTGACAAATAGAGGGTATCCACTGAGCAGGAGTAAGAAAAGGGGCTTTTGCCCTGCTTCTGCTATTATTTGTTGTATCTTCACTTAGAGGCAGGCAGAATGAGCAAGCAATATAGTATTTTCACATTTTTTGGTGCAGCTGTGATATTAGGGACTTGCAGACTTGTGGAATCTACGGAACACAAACTGTTAACAATATTAGCTTTGTTTACATCCAGCTCTTCCTCAAACTTACAGTCCCATGTCAGCTCTAAGGCGTTTAATGAATACAGACCCCAGAGACAACTTCCATTTGGGTATGAGCTGCTCTGCCCTGCCAGCTTGGTACCTTGCCAATCTGTGTTCATTTCCATCTCTGGATGCTATCGGGGACACAACCATGCACGGAGTGCCGGCAGTTAACACAGACCCCGCTAAGAAAAGCTTAAGATATACAAGGCACAAAGAAGTGAACTCTGCAGAACAATTGCAAAGCGGTTTGATTATCGCAGAAGACTCTAGATGGATATCAACCCTTTGGGACTCATCTAGCCTTGAACCCCTCTGAGGCTGGGAAGTGGCTGGGGCTGCCCACTGGCATCCACTTCCACTTGGTTCTTCTCAGCTGCTTTTCTGAGCCACATTGTTTCTGCTTGGGGTGTTGGCTTTCTTAGAACGGGCATCTCTAAAAGCCAGGGGCTAACATACGGGTGCTTTGGCCTGTGCTCAACACTCAGAATTGTTTAAATGAAAAAAAAAAAATCCAAAAAATGTTATGTTTTTCATGCATTTTAACATGATTTAAAGGCTGGAAATGAGGAGGAGCTAGAAGGATATAACAGGTGAAAACCAATCATGAACAACACTCCTTGAATTACTGCCAATAACAGCATCAGAACAAATGCAATTAAATTCATCATAGGAAGTGTAGAACTATCGATATAGAACTGACGAGAAGGCAAAAAGATACCTGGGCATCTTCCCGTCCAGGCAATAAACCAAGTGGCATATCTTTTTCTGAGTCATTACAGGACGATGGAGTGCAAGAAGTGGTGTAGATAACTAGGTCTTAGGTGTAAGTTCCCACACCAGGCTGACAGTTTTTTCATGCACAGGGATGAGGCACGCTGAACAGACAAAACAGGAAAAGTCCTTTGATAGTGATGTTTAAGATTATGAAGAAAATAGCCTGAAGAGAGCTTGCACAGGGAACGAAGAGGATGTGAACAGAAAACAAAGCACGGGAAATAGGGAGGTGATAACTGATGGGAGAGGGTACTGGATTTGTGCATGCAGGCACAGGTGGACGGTTTGGAAGTTGGAAAGAGGAGATGTGTTTTGCCATGGGAATGAGGACAACAATTAGCACCTGGAAGAACAGCTGATTGGGCAATTCAAAGAGAGAAAAGGAAGTAAAATACATTATGATGATTTTAGAAGCTTTTGTAGGTTAAAGCAGCTGGTAACAAATTAAGCAGACATTGCACTAAATGAGGATTATTAGATCTTCCCCTCCTACCTCCACACTCTGTAATGTCCATTCTCAGAGACATTCCCTTCCCTTTGGTGCTGTCTTGAGGACTGAGTTTAAGCTGACTGTGTCCATGGCTCAGGTCAGATTCACAGAGTCCAGCCTGGAGAACCCCAAGAACCGTTACTGCAACAGCTCACATGGGTGCTCTGGCCTCAAGAGCCGGTTTAAAGGTGGAAAAGTATCAGATTTGCAGATTATCACCAATATTAGTAGTTCAAGAATCTTCCCAACTAGTCATTGCTTGCCATTGTTCAAAACTATGTATGAAGGGAGGTTTAGTCTTGGTTTCCTATGCCCCGAGGTAGGAAGTTTTCAAGCTCTTATCACAGGGTTGGTTTGTATAGCTACAAATGTTAATGAACAAACAACTAATGAACAATCCTTTCGTAAAACCCAACTTGCACCCACCTCCTGCAGTGCTGAATTCCAGCCTGACTGCACACTGCTGCAGGAGATATTTCCTTTTCTTGGTCAGAAATGCACTGCCTTTGCGTTTTTCATTTTTTGCTGTACTGCTGCACAGCTGGGGACAGAGATGGGCTGTGAGTTCCTGTGCAATCCCTGAGAATTCTCAATATTTCAGTCAGCTGCCTTTCAACTTTTTGTTTTCTTTAGAATTAAAATCACATTCAGCTTTACAAGCTCTAGCTCTGCATGTACCTGAGACCATTTATCCTCTATGTGATCCCTCTTTTCATGCTATACTAGAGGAGGGTAGCGGTAAGCCGAAACACAAAGGACACCATACCAGAACCGAGGGTATCTTTGCCAGCTTTTTGCTCTGTATCTTGGACAACAGACAAGTTCTGTTACAGCTTGTAACAATGAGGTAAAACAGTATTACATTTAATACCCTAACACCCAAATGACCATTGGTAACATCACCTGCTGACAAGAAATATAAATACCTTTTATTCTAATTCTATGTCCTCCTTTGCAAAGAGTTTATCAGCAGACAAAAGCTGTTTTTAAAGTTTGACTTCTCATATGTTTATCCAAAAAACTTTTGATCTCTGGTATTCAATCATTTTCAGCCATGGTAGAAAAATTCAGTGGGAAATCGTAGCTGGAATTTCAACTCCCCATAACACTTACCTATTTTGATCTTGTTCTAACGAAAAAAATGGCTTGGAAAACCAAGATTATTTTATTCCCTTTTTCAGGATTTATCAAACCCTTTTGAAAGCCAGCAGGCTTTCAGAATAGCCAATTACATCTCCTGTTCCTCCAGCTGGTGGTTAACTTTGAATATAACACCTTTTCAAAACGAAAATTTACTTCTGTCATGGCCTGAGTTGTAAGTGCAGCAAATAACACACTCCCAGATCTCACTAGTTTTTATCGCTTTGAAGAGCACCTGTTCAGTATTACTTTGATTTTATCATTTAACAAATTTTTAATCCAGACAAGCCCTTTGCCCGATGATCCATGATTATTTGACTTCCTTATTAATGCTTTTTGAAATCCACGCAAATTACATCTCCCAGGTTGTTCTTATCTACAGATTTACAACCTACCCAACTCCTGCCAGGTTATAGTGTGTTTGCTTGCACTTTGCAGCTTCCGTAGGATGGTGACGAGGCTGGGCAGACGACTTCTTCCAAAACACTTAGACAATTTTTTCACATGCACACTAATACAATGACAGTAATGCAGCAGCTTTTAAGATTCTAGATATGACTGCTACTCTGAAAAGTATATTGTTATTACTGCTAAAGTCTCAGCTTTTTCACAACTTAATTTCTTAACGCTTCCCATTTTTCCCCACCCTGGTGAGTAACATTGCCAGAATTGTTTAGGATCCTCTGGAATATCTTCCAGGATAAAATGTACTCAGGTTATTAGTCTACGTGCTTTTGCCATAGTACTATTCTAGAATTTTCTGCTCTGATATTCATATAAAATATTTTACCTGACTTCCCAACTTGGTTAACTTATACCCGTTCCAGTGTTCTAGGTCTACAATTAAGCTGGGCTATCACTGGGATGTGATCACTGGGACACCAAGCCATGGTGCTGGTAGTTCTGTGGAGCTTCTCCATTGTCTTGGGGGACACGCTGGATCTTTTGAACAAGAGGCAAGTAGGTATCATCTTCACCATTAATTCTATGACATCATGTAAAAATAGGGTTACAACAACCTGATTTTTTAGCCCAAGTCTGATTGGGAACACTGTCCTGTCTACTCCTCCCCACAGATGTGATCCCTCTACGTTTTTCCGTTTCTGACCCTCTAAGGGGCAAATAACAAAAATCGGCTGACGTTGGTTGTTATAGCAATAAGCATAAGCAAGGGCTTCTCTGCACACCATTCCTTGGCATTTAGCACAAACATTAGTCTTATCATTCTGAGAACGAGCAGTTTTCTCCACAATATGCCGTTAATTTCAGAGAGTTAGAGGAGGCCCAGCTAAAATGTAAAATTACAGAACACAAAATTGGTTCAGTTTTACTTCAAACCAGGACACTGTTCTCTGTTTCCACTAGTGCAAAACCAGATCTAACACATCTTAATCACAGATTCTAAGGACTGAAGGGGCACGGGGAGTGTGTTTGACCTCTGACACTGCACAAGCCATGTCTTTTTACCCCAACTACCTGAATCACAGTCTACTAAATGGCACTCAGCTTCTGCTGAATGTAACACCTTGTGCTTGATTATACTGCAATTTTCACTAAAACTTCTATTCTTTATGTAGATACACCAAGAGATGGATTAACCCAAGCTCTCATGGACAGTGTCATGGAGTCATCCAGGTGGATGGCAGGATCTCCATGAGCCAGCAATGTGCCCTTGTCGCCAAGAGGGCCAATGGAATCCCGGGCTGCACAGGGAGAAGTGTGGCCAGTAGGTGGAGGGAGGTCATTCTCCCCCTCTGCTCTGCACTGGGGAGGCCACAACTGGAATCCTGCGTCCAGTTCTGGGCTCCCCAGTTCAAGAGGGACAGGGAACTACTGGAGAGAGTCCAACGTAGGGCAACCAAGATGATTAAGGGATTGGAGCACCTCCTTTACGAGGAAAGGCTCAAAGAGCTGGGGCTCTTTAGCCTTGAGAAGAGAAGACTGAGGGGAGACCTCATCTATGTGTACAAGTTCCTAAAGGGTGGGTTGAGGGAGGATGGAGCCGGACTCTTTTCAGTGGTTCCCAGCGACAGGATGAGGGGCAACAGACACAAGCTGGAACATGGGAAGTTCCATTCAAATATGAGGAGAAACTTCTTTACGGTGAGGGTGACAGAGCCCTGGAACAGGCTGCTGAGAGAGGTTGTGGAGTCCCCTTCTCTGGAGATTTTCAAGACCTGCCTTGATGCAGTCCTGAGTGATGTGCTCTAGGCAATCCTGCTTATCAGGGGAGTTGGACTGGATGATCTCTAGAGGTCCCTTCCAACTCTGACAGTTCCGTGAATCCGTAAGTCATTAAGCTCACAGGCCGTCCTAAAGATTTCTGCACATGAACAGAAGATTTTGTTCATCTATGAAACCCATCGCTTGTTTGGTTTAGTTTTCTTTGCTCCATTTCCTTTCAAGACTGTCTGACCGAGATCAACCAGCCAGATAAATCCCAGCACTGCACAACAGATGATCTATTCGCAAAAAATCAGTAAAATGTCACTTACAAGAAAACCAGCACATACCAATTGTGAAATTTTCATTTATGATTCAGTGTGTTCACCAGCAGGCTACTGAGTACATTGCACAAATCTACAGTATATTAGGGTAGGAAAAACTACGAAGAACCTATTTTTAAATTTTTTACAAATTAACTGATCCATAAAAACATAAAAATATTTGCCAATGTTTTCTGAATTTTGCTATTATTAGAGGAGGGCCAAAGTGAAGAAATGAAAAAAAAAAAAGAAAGAAGTAACTGTCTAATTTCTAGACTCAGGCATCTCCCATTGACTCAGACAGATACACAGACCCCATCAGCTGCATCTGTGATTTATGGCAGATAAGTGTGGGAACATATGAGAAGTGAGCTGCCTTCTTCCAAGAACTGTGAACGCAAAGATAACATTCTGTTTGCTGCACAAACTGCAAGGAAATACTATTAAACTGCTCTGTAAAAAAACTTTAGCAAGGTCATCTGATGATGCTCAATAGTAACTTAATCCTTTGTGAATTTCCTACCTGATGTCAATTGAACCACAGAAAGGATGAACTGGACTCATTATGTATGCCACAGTACTTTCCTTTCCTTTTTTTTTCTTTTTCTCTTTATTTCCTTTCTTTATTTTTCTATTTCTCCTCTTAAATGCTGTCCCCCGATTTTCTATTAAACAAGTCCTGAAAGCTGTACAGACTCATTTATAGAAAACAAACAAAAAAACAAAACCAACAACAACAACAAAAAAACCCCAAAGACAAATAAAAATAGAAAAGAGGACCTAGAAACAGAGGTGGGGTCTACAGAAGATGTTATCAATATTCTAGGGAAATTCATTGTCTTTCTTTTTATAGATTAAAAATTTACTTGGAAATTCTCCATTGAATGAATTGGCTAAGTGCTTGAGTCTTAAAATTTGGCTTCTAAATTTTGTCTGGAAAAGTTGATGCTATATGTGGTATGGTTACAGTAAAGCAGAACTAATAGCTGAATTCCCCAGTTACTTTCCCAGCTTTTTGGTGGGGAAGTTAATTAACAATTACCTGGCCTACTTGATTTACTTCCAAGCACCTTAGCATTTGAAGCACTTCCTGCCATTCACCCAAAGCTCCTTCTGATAGATACCTTTTTCTTTATTTTAAAAAGTTAACCATTATATACTCAGAAAATCAACGTATGTTTCTAAATGCAATCTTATTCCTACATTTTATAGATTCCTATGAAAGCGTGCATTGTGACCCGGAGCAGGAGAAATGTCAGGCTTTATAGCCTTAAAACAAACTTAATGGAAAACTGCCGGTAGAGGCACCTATGTTCCAAAACGTAGGTTGAAATGTGGATATAATTATTGGTGACCAATCACAGAGACTTTGTAAGAGTGAATGTAATTGTTAAAACGTCATTTTAAGTTATTAAACAAGTACATGGGTATAGATTTCAAACACAGTATATCGTATTCCTGCTTAGCTTTGAGGGGGTGCCACACACTGATTTGAAATAATACAGGAGCTTGGTAAAGACATAAAGTGACCCTCTGATTTAAGGATTGCCATCCAGGTGTCTGCAGAGATTGCTCCTACCAGGCTCTCGGAGGAAAGAGAACTTTCATAGGATTTCCCTGTTGAAAACTTTGGCTGAAGTTGGAAGAATGCTGCCTGCCGTGCCAACAGCATGGGAGATTAGCTCAGCCATTAGAAATCAACAATCCCACTCCTTGGCTTTCTTCAAATGAGTGATTGAACTGCATAATCTGAATGATGAGTCTCCTCTTTAATCATGATGTTCTTGTAAGAAATAAATAATAATGATGACCTAACTGGGGATTAAATGAAGGCCTTTTGGCTGCTATTCTTCTGCTGTTCTGTCACCCAAACCATGAAAGCATCTGCCTGATCTAATGTTTGTTTTGTTGATATCATTCACCGACCTATAACTTCAGCTGCAGTCTGCAGAGACAGCCTGATGCCTCAGCACAGCCCAGCTGGGTAAATAAAAAAAAAAACCAACAACAAAAATAACCCATTTTAAGAGAGTTTAGGCATCTCCTCCTACCTCATTTATTAAGTGCAATTAGGCAGAGATTCTCAAGGGTGTCCACAGTTGAATGTTGATTTGGATGAAATTAGGATGTGGATTAAGGGCAAAATTATTTTTCCTCATATTCTTGTCATTTGGACAGGACTAAGTTTAACTCGAACACTTCCTTGTATGCCCAGAATTAAACTAATGAATGAAAACAATAAAATTAAAAAAATATATTAAGTCATATTTTACTTTATAGCCGGGGTAGATAAAGAGTATTCGTGTGGGATGTGCAGCAATGTCACTCATGTGTCTTCCTACCCATGACGCCTTAGTCACACGCTTATACTACACAGGGGTCATCACAGAGTCCTTTGGCCATAGCAGAGTCTGTGCAGGCAAACCGTGAGCAAACAGAGAGGCCTTCTTCAAAAACCTCTTTGGAATGGCCCTGTCAGAAGGTCTGGGCTAGAAGAAGGAAGGAACCAAAGCTGCCAGTCAGCTGCCGACTCTGTCTCCTGGAGTAACGGCCACCAGCCAGGAGCGGTCCGTGATGCCTGTAACAGGGACGTCCCTGCCCGCCCTCAGGCTGGAGCTGGCTTTGCCATTGCCCTGTACAAGTGGAGTCATAAGTGGCAGAAGGGAAAGAAGCTCCGACTCCTTTAGCCCTCTCTGGGAAAGCTGTGTCTGACACGACCACTCACAGAGAGACAAACACCAGCCTCTCATTTGCGCTGAGCTCCATTAAACTCTCCTCTACTGGTGTCAGAGCATCTCAAACACAAATGGGGATGGGACTCGCTGTTTCTCTCGCACCCTGCAGCACAACTGGCCCTAGTTCCTATTTAGATCTTATTTGTCCTACTCCTTTTCTGCTACTTTTTTCCTCCTGTCTCCCAGGAGTCTGCATTAGGCAGCCAGGACACATCCAGTCTTGCGACACTCTGCCGTGATTAGTTTGGCAAGGGACAAACCATTCCCGAGCAGCGCAATCTTGGTTAATAACACCCTCTCTGTTCTCCACAGCCTGGCCAAAGGGAAGCAGGAGCCGGCGGGCAGAGCCAGCCGAGGAGAGCTGGTGGCCGGGGCCGGCTGAGGGCGGCGTGTGCCATGTCTGTCCCGGCTCCTCCAGCAGCTCCACAGCCCACCCCCGCTGGGAACAACCCCGCTCACCTGTGGCTGCTCTACTCGCTTGGCCTGCAAGTACACCTTCACCTCGGAAACACAGGGGGAAGAATCTCACCTGGAGTTTCTGGCAACATGCTGATATATTTTATTGGGGAAAAAAATACATTTTTTTGTACTACTAGGACATGTTCAGCTGGAGTTAGCCCTCACGGAAGAACTTATACAAATGCTGGGAGGAGGGAGAGAACAGCAACATGCGGAATAAATCAATGTCTGGTCAAAACAGTGTTTTTAAAAGAAATCTCTGTATGCATGAGAGTATGTATGGGGCTATATAAAGCAGCCCTTTTCCTCTGCTCTCTTCCCTTAAGGGTTAAGTCATTTCCTCAAGGACTGTCAGGAAGATGCTTCCTTCCCTTTGCAGCTGAACCCTCTATCAAGGGCAGCCTTGTTGTGGGAGAGCGGCACCACAGACACCCAGCCAGCACCGTACCCCTCCTCACCCACCCACACCAGGGTCTCCGTCAGAGCTCACAGGAACGGTCCCGTAAGGAAACAAGCTCCCCTTGCAGGAGGGTCTGCACAGCCCTAGACATGAAAATCAGTATGATCGGTGTTATCTTTTACAGTATTCAACACCTCTCTGCTGAACAGGAACACAGAAGAAATCTTAAGACACGCACTGGCCAGACAACACTATCAGCAAGCGAGAGCCACTGACCCAGTGACTAATTCACACCACCCGACAGATACTCACGACCTCTTCCACGTTTCAGAGACCCTGGGCCCAGCCACCAGGAACCCACTTCCTTCCCTTCCAAACTGAACTAAGTTCACCAGCAGAATTTCCTTCCCTTCTGGTGTGACTCCCTGTCCCCTACGGCAAAGCCTTTTTATAGCAGCAGCTGCAGTTGCCTACAGCTGGTGGGCTTCCTGCCCCCTCGGGGGCTGCACTAACTCCTCCTCTGCCTCCTGGTGCCTGGACAGACACAGCCCCCCATCACCTGCTCCTGACATGGCCCTCCACCTCCCTGCTCCTGACACAGCCCCCCATCACCTGCTCCTGACATGGCCCCCCATCTTCCTGCTCCTGACAGCTCTCTGAGCCCCCAAACTCCTACCCACCACCACTTCCTTACCTCCTGGCTGCAGACTGCAAGAGCGTCCCCTCGCAATTTAACTTGATTAAACACGCACCTTTTCCCACTGAGTGTACTCCTGGCACCTGTTTAAAGGCTGCACTGGGGCACCAGGCATTAACGATGCAATGATGCTCCCCAGCAGGGTGCTGGCACCTGGCTGCAGTGTGCCGGTCCCTCCCCGAGCGTGGTGCCAGGCTGGGACCCCGGGGTGCCCGGCAGGGTCAGCTCAGCTCAGGCAGAGCCCTGACAGGCGTGTGCAGGCTCACGGACACAGCTGGAGCCTTATTCTTCAATACGGCGTTCTCGGGACAGAATCTCCTCAAATGTGTTATTAGGGGTCATTATACCCAAGCTGTGGCAAGACTGACATTTTCGAGGAAAGTGTTTATAAATTGGCTGGACTATGCAGCTGAGAAGTCTCTTCACATCTAAAAAATAAATAAATGTACCCCCCTATTTTTTCATGCTCTGATTCTGCTAAAATTTCCAAACCTACCAGTTCACTTTTGGGCAGAAAACACTAGGTGTTTCAATCTGGTGACCAATTTATTTTTAAAGGCACAACTAACTGATAAAAAAAGACTAGGTGAGGATTTTTTTTTTTTTTAAATGATAAAGCTATGGGTAAGAAAACAGCCAACAACTGTCATATCCTCCCCCTCGTCCCTCTGACCCCCATAGCACCAACAGCGGTGCATCTGATAACCCCTGTGGCCGTGGACAGTGCCAACTCTCCCACACGGTGCCCTTCGTGCACGCAATTCCAGGCAGACTGAGCTAATTTGTCACCCTGATACCTCCAAAAATCTGGCCCTGAGCGTTTGCAAAATGGGTCACTGTATCAAAACATCTAACTTACATTTTAAAAAAATTACTTTTTGAAGACACAAGCTCTTAAAAGGACCTACTACATTTTCACAATTACATAATAAAGCAAATTAGAATTCGTTATTAGACACTGCAATCTATACTTTATTGCACCTAAAAGGAAAGAAAAAAAGGCTAAAAATAACACTTAATTATCTGCTGGTTATTTCCAGACATACAAAGTGCTGAGGTTTTGTCCTTGTTAAGAAGATTATCTTCGCTTTTTCCTCTGGAATGCATGTAAAACAGCTCTTGCCTTGCCGCAAGCTTTAGGAAAACACTCTGCTGCAAAATTACCTGTTGTCTGGGGAGTTACATTTTGCAATAAGCTGCTCAAATTGCATTTTAATAAGGAGTCTTGACCTGCGCTGTGTGTTTCCCTTCAAGGCTCTACGGGCCATTTTTCTTACGGGGGTCCTGACCTGAGAGGCTCAACCTGGCTAACGGCAGCCAGAGGGGATAAATCGCAACACCTAGGAGATTCCGGTGCACAGCACAACCATTCCCACTTAATCTGGGCTGAAATGTCTGGAATGCGAGAGCCACCGATGATGCCCCTTGTCTGTGTGTCTGACTGAATCCTTTCTTTGCTCCAGGAAAGCGGAGCCTGGGAACTAGGCCAAATGCCTGCCACTTACCTTAAATTGATCGGCCACTTTAAGATTAAAAACACTGAAAACTGCAACACCGCGAAAACAAGGCTTCCTTCACATTAAATGCAAAATGCAGCATTGGGCTTGTGGGGATCTTTTTTCCATTTTACTCAGTGTATGCTTTCTTTCCATTTCTGCTCAAAGATAGAGGCCAATAGTTACAGCATCTTGGGCAAGTATTCATTAACGTTTATAAAAAAGAAATTTATGGTTATTTAGGAGTTGGCACAAAAGCACGTTGTTGCTGGAGAAGAAATATAATTTTGAAACAGTGTGAGACGTTGGATGTCCTATTTCAAGTGAAAGCTATATTCTGTCTTTGCCTGTTGTATTTAGAGAGGCATTGAAGATTGTGCCTGGGATAATCAGTAGGTAAAGTTCTCAGTGGTTTTATGTATGTAAATACATAGTCCATTCAAGAATTTACTTGGTTCTGCAAGAATCCATTATTGCAATAAAGACAAGTGTAGAGATAAAATAATGGTAAAAAGTCATCATTCATTGAAGCAGGTGCATCCACATGAAATGAGGGATTTTCTCTGTTTGTCTTTTCTGGAAGAACCAGTTAAAAGTACAGTACCAAAGGCCTGCTCGATCCAGCTCGATCCAAATATGGACATACCCGGACCACGGTACCAGCAAAATCTTCTACTAAAAATGGTACTTTGACTTGCAGATTTAATATCACTTCCTCAACTTAAAAAACTCAATCAAAGAACACACATTTAAATCAGAATTACTGTGTCCGTATCTGGATTTTTCTTTGTATGGAGGTAGTGAGAAATACTTTCTCTCTAACACACATTGGCAGAAGTGCCAACCTGGTGTCCTGTAATTTCAGCTGTAGTCTCAGTGCCGCACGGCTTAATTCAATTATTTGAACTGGTTTTCTCTAGTATTTTTTGACACTGTCATAAAAATCACCACCATGCAATGTAGCAGTCGTGCAGGTAACATCCCGGCTCCCGGGGCAGCGAGGGCCAGCGGGTGCTGGGGGTACCCTGGTGTCCCCGCGAGCTCCCCGGGGACCACCCCGAGCGCTCCCTGGGGGGCCCGGGACGAGAGCGAGGGGGAGCGTGCTCCTGTCCTGCTGCTGCTGCTCCCTGCCTGCCAGCAGCTGGATTCCCTCCCCTCGCTCTTAGGAGAGTCATTCGCTTGTTTTTAATCCTTTGCTTCTCATTTTAAGGTCAGATCAAGCAGAAAAGACACATGACTTTCTGGCCGTGCACGTCTCAGAAGCCGTAAGATGCTGGCCCTCCAATGGGGTGGCTTAATGAGGGGGAGGTCAGCCAGTGAAAGAAGGCCAAAAGTAAAGCAGAGTAATGTACTCCCCTGGAGGCAGATCAGATTGGTTAAAAGAAGAAAAGCTCATGTTAGATTTACAAAACCTAATGCTCAACAGCATCTGACTTTCCATTTGTCCCTACTTATTTCTGTCCCCGCGGCAGCATCTGGCAGCTTACGGCCACGGGAGCAGCTCCGAGCCGACCTGCTGGGGAGCAGGGGCAGCAGGGACACCTCTCCTCTGAACCCTCAGCGCCCGCGGGGGTGCCTTCTCGTTTCTCAGGGTGAGGCCCCCTACAAGAAAGAAGCACAAAGCAACAGAAAGCAACAGTTGCTCCAAAGAATTTGTAAGACAAACTTATAACAGAAGCATCAAATTCCTTTTTGAAAATGCAGCCAGTAACTTCCACTGAGATAACGGACAAGTCCACCTGTGGATTCATAGGCTGCGTAGAGTGTCACTGGTGAGAAAGTGTCACGGGGAAGACAGGAGGCAACGAAGGATACACGCCTCAGATGTGGTGTGTGGAGATCCCTCACAGAAAGCATAAGGACACTGGGTTATTCAACGGCCTCAGTAAATCCATGGCCGGAAGGAAATGACTGTGGAAAATAACACAACAGAGGGTGAATATGAGAAGATACTAAAAATGCTTTTTGAAGCAATTTAGACTTTTGGTACCTGAAGTGCCCTTGGAAAATGAGCTGTGAGATGAAACTCCATGCTTTATATTCCTCGTTTGTTTTAAATTTGCTGTCTGAGAATTTTATCTAGTGATTCCTTGCTCTTGAGATAGGTGTAAATGCACAAGTTACTGTTTCTAGTCATCCTCTCCTTTCACCACCCTCTGAATTTCTACTCTGTCCTCCAGAAATTGTTCTTTTCTAGGTGTAAAAGTCCTCACCTGTGCAATCTCTCCATGGGCAGAAGTCTTTCTCTGCCTCTGGTTATCAATATTGTATCCCTGTGGCTCCCCTAGTTCTTTCACAAATGTTTACAAAAGGCTTCCCAGGGCAGTAAACAATACAGATTTTTTTTGGCACAAAACAATAACGTTGTAGTATAATGTTGTTTTCCCACTTTACTCTTGCTTTCTTTCCCAACATGTATTTTCTGGTTTTGAGCAGTCTCAGGCAGGGAACTAACCAAAATGGGCCTGAGATTTCTTTCTTCAGTGCCATTTTTAGTGCACAGTTACTTTTCAAGTGGTATCACCAGAGCCGCCTGTTGTCCTCCTACAGCCCCCTAGGGACTCTGCAGGTAGTGAAGACCAACCATTTACTCATAGCTTTGTCCCCTGATTGTAACTGCTTTTTTATTTGTGGAACAACCTTCCTCCAATGGCATTTATAACAATTTCTGTTGATGTACATTGTGAAAGACAATGAAGCTGTAGAAGCCATCAGTGGTTTTCTAAAATGGAGTCCTGCCAAAACCTTCAATGGCTCGGAGAAGCGTGATTTCTCTGCAAAAGTTGCACTAAAGCCTCTTCTAATCTCTTCTAGTATCTTTAAATAAAATATTTTTTATATTTTTATACCATTTTTTTCTGGTACAGATGGAAAAGTTGTTCAAATCTTTACTAAAACCCCTTTACAAATTGAAGGATATCAGCCAGCTTTAGCTCCTTTACTTTGGTATTGGTTGAGTGTAAGTGATGACACAGCTCAATAGCACGTCTCATAGTTCAGAAGCTTCAAATCTGCGTTCCTTCAGAACATCTGGTCCTGGCGATTTGTTCCTGTTTGTTGGATAGATTTGTTTGAAATCTCTTCTGCTGACACGTCAATTGGATACAGCGCCTCAAGCTCTTCACTCCCGAAGAAAGGCTGTGTGGGTTCTCCCCAAGGCTTTTTGTGATGAGTATCAATACCATAACTCATTTAGCAGCTTTGCCGTGGCTGTATCTTTCTCAAGTACTTCTTCTAAACAGCGATCACCTATTTGGCAGAGCCTGGCAGGCTCCCTGCTTCTAACATGTTTCAAAAAGTTTTTATTAGTAGCTATTATCCCCTTAGCTTGTTATTCCTCAGAATATTATCTGGCCTGTTTTATTCCAGTTAACTTGCTGAATCTTACATACTCTCAAGATATTCCTCACCTGAACACAACTTCTACTTTTTGAAGGACCAGCTACTCTCTTTAAATTTCTAATGTTCTCCTCTACTGTTTAAATATGATGATTTTTTTGGGGGGAGAGTCAGTTGGGCTTTTTTGTGTGACTGTTTAAAAGTCTTTTTGGATTGATATTATTCATTGACCTGAGACTACAATATGATGCCAGTAAGCAATCTCCATGCCACATACACATTTTACCCTTTTAGATTACAATTTTAATTTTAGTTTTAAAAGCGCTCTCAATTTAATGAAATGAAATGGCACGAACTTACTGTGACTCGCGCTGTAACAAGGATCCTGAATTAAAGCACGGTGTTACCCCTCCCAGCCTGCAGGTCCTTCCCTGGTCCCCCCGGCACTGCTCAGCATACAGCACGAGCTGCCCTTGCTCCGGGGAACTGCAAACCAGCTGGTCTAGGAGGGCATCAAAAAATGCAGTCTCTGCACTGTAACCTCTCCGGATATTGACTCTCCCGTGACTGCTATGCTTTTGCTCAGCTGCCTCTCGTCTCCCTTGGCACATCAGGGTCATGGCCAGTCTCTGAGCTGGGTGACGGCTGGGACAGCCCTTATGTTACACCCTTCATGTTTCACTGTCTCACCACTGCTACCAATTCCTGTCTGCTACTTGCTCTTTTAATATCTTCAGTTATCATCTAGTGGTCCAGTTCATCCAGCTACTTTCAGACCTGTAGCATATATGTTGAAATCCATGTAAGTTTCCTGCCAGCCTGCTTGTCTGTTTTTACATCCTCTGCTTAAACAAGACTTTGCTTGGACCTGTTCTTCTCGTGTCCTTCTTTAGCTCTGTCAACTTCTGTTCTATCCTTTGTTCAAGGATACAGGGCTTTATAACTTCATATCTAGAGGATGCAGCGTTCCGAAATCTTCCTCACCTGCCAGCTTTCCTTCAAACTTAAAAAATTTCCATGTGACCTTTTCTATTTTTAGTGTCAGCAGCCTGATTCCATTTTGGTTTACATGAAGTTCATCCTTCCTGCTCTATTTATTCACAAATTTTCCCTCATAAATCAATCCCTTCTTTCCCTTATGACATTCACTGCCATGCACTGAAACTTAGTTTTCTGTTTTTCCTGATTGCACAATGGTGAGATGGATCTACTGCCACAACATCCAGCACCTCAGTGGGAAGCACAAGGGCTGCTTTTCAGGTACTGAAGGTCCAAAATAAGTGAAGACCTGTGTTTGAAATCTGTAGATTTCTTTTCATCTGTGATGTTCAACCATTTTGCTTTAGAACCTACTCCAACCTAACAGACCAGAGTTTAAACTCTGTAATTTTTTCTTTCACAAAGCTAAATTGTAAAGTCTTAGCGTATGTCAAAATCCGACCAAACTTGGAGCCTACAAGCTCTCCCTGAAATTAAATGTTAAAGCATAAATTCTTCTGAGGACTGGCTAAGGTATAGAATTAAAATTTATTTTTGTAGCTTTTAAAATTTGTTAAACTCCAAAATTGAATTTAGTCAAAGTAATTTCCTAAATCAGAGATTACCATTTTGAAAGCAGAGGTTACTGAGAGGTGCAGTTGGAAACTTCTAGATTCTGAGTAGCTGAACGAAAAGTTCACCTGGAGTCCCTGCGGAAGTTTATAGAAAAAATACTCATGTCCATGAACGGGGAACACGGTGTAGGTGAATATGCAGACAACATGTAACAGTGGGGTCTTGTCTTTGCCCCTTGCACTATACAAAATGGGATGAATGTAGTATTTTTGAAGGCACAAATGTTATTGTTGCCCACTGAAAGTCAATGGGAGCTGTACCCCAGACATCTCTTGAGCCTTTGACATCCTTCCTTTTAGCTTCCTAAGTGACTGATGTGCCTTTGAAAATGTTATCTAGAGTTTGTTTTGTTGCTTAAATAAAATTATAGTTGAAAAAAGTAACAGTTTGGTCAAATTCTGAAATTAATCCTGAGATTATAATTCTGAAATTATAATCCTGAGGTGTAAGCAGGAATACAAGGATCCAGGGGCTCAGGAAAAGTGAAGGACTAGGAGACCCAAGGAAAATGAAGAAATAGCTCTTTCATCTTCTCACCACATCATTTTTCTATTAGCAACTTCAATTTTTAGTGATTGACAAGGACCCTGTGAATCATTCTTTGCAATTGGATCTATTCCAAGGAAGTTATCTTCAAAGAAGCAATCATAAAAAAGATTGGGAAAATGTTCTTTGCTCAGATTAGGAAAATACACCTACCAAAAGAAAACTCTGGAGGAAATAAAGCAGGGCTTTAGTTTACGTACCAGGAAGGCAAGCAGGAATCGGTCAGGATTCAGGGCAGTGTTTCACACCACAAGTGCCCTGAACACAGTAACTGCTGCACAGCACAGGCTCTGCTCTTTGGGCTTTACACAGGACAAGCGACTGTCAAAGGTTGTAAAGGTCTTACTTACCAAAGCAAGCTCTGTGAATAAGAGTCTTTTTTTTTTTTAACAACAACAACAACCAAAAGGTCACATTTTGAACCTGAATTTCAACGGAGAGAAACAAAAGGAGAGTAGAAGAAGAACAAACATTGTTTCTATTGCTCTTAACACAGAGTAAAGCAGCAAATGACCTGCAATTTCTGGATCATTTTTCACAGGCAAAAGTGAATGTCTGTGTGTTCTGGACGGGACTTTTTGGACCCAACCTTAGACTCAAGAGATCAGACTGAACTCCCTGTCCCAGAAAGACCTAGAAATGTCTAGAGTGCAATTCAGACCTCAGATGAATGGCACTGCCTCCAGGGGTAAGACCCAAGGCTAAAAAGAGCAATGCAACTTGTTCAGTTGTTTCACTTCTGTGTCAAAAGTTGGGTACTTTGAACATGGGCCCAATATCTTACATGAATGTCCATCCATTTGGCTCGTGTTAAGAAGACTGAGCTCTTTATCCCTGTTCAAAGTCAGCTTGAAGCAAAGGAGTGCCCTGTACCTGCCTGGAAAAAAGGTAAAGACAGATTTGCTATGTGCAAGAAATCATTTTTTTAAAAAAATTAAACTCACTGCTCTGCAGAGAGTGATGAATCTAATTTTCTTCCTATTCTGGGGAAAGAGGACCAGGAAACTAACGAAGGTAGGAAAGCTCCTGGGCCCTCTTCAAAAACAATCCCCACAAACAGGGTAAAGCTGGGGCTGTCCTGTGTTTCTCACAAATGTCGTTTCTGCTGACATATGTCTAGCCTAGTGTCATTATGCCATGTTTCACTGAATTAATCACTTAGAATGCCATGAATCATAATTAGAATTGACAGCCTACTCTGTTGTCTTTGTACAGGCTTCAAAATCCAGCAATGAGCACCACTCAGAACCCGTGGGTTGAAATCACACTCAGATTTTGGACAGTCACGAGCATGCCCAATTGAACACACAGAATGAACTTTCAGAATGAATCTGAACAGAGAACCAATTCTTCCCATTTTCCCAACACTGAACAGAGTTCTAGACACTCATGATGTGAAGGGCAAAACCAAAGCTGTACCAGAGAGAAGTCAGAAGAATATTTTTCCTACTTTCTGACTCGTGCCTCTTCCAAAGCAATACTCAGGGCAGATTCCAAAGTAGAGATGAGCGAACATCTGGACACGGTACATATTTTTGCCGAAGAGCGGGCAGCTTCTTGGACTGTGTGCATTTGTGAATTTCCAAAATGATCTTACTCATGTATTTATATATGAAATCTTAAAATCAAACCATGACAGCTCTAGAATAAGAAATATTTTTCCATTAAATACAACAAAAACTTTCACTGACTTCTCCCCTCACAAAGACAGGACTGAAACTGATCCAGACTAAAACCAGTCCCACATCCAGGCTGCTTCATCGTGGTGAAGGTATTAAAGAACTGCAAAAAGAATCATCCCTCAAAGCAGTATCAAACAGACTTGTCTCATCACTACCAGATGCTGTCTAATCTGTCATTTCCTTTAACAACAGGGATTCCACACTTCCCAGGACAATCTACACTAGTGCTTCTGCATGTTCAGAATTTTTAAACTTCCCTTAAGTTAGAATTATTTTCACTTCCCTTAAGTCAGAATTTTTTCCAGGTCTCTGTCTGAAAACTATTCTTTAATCCGTCTGACATTTTGGCTTTAGATATGTTTCTATAAGGCCATGAGGTACCAGTATTTCTCCCCACTTAAACCTTCCTCAAAACATAGCCCACACCAGCCTGTATGTTCTCAAGGCAGATTTGTTAACAACCAATGAGACAAAGCTAACACTTAAATGTAACAAATTAAAGCTAAAGACTGCAGAATTAATGAGCTATGCTATTTAATTCTCCCTCTTTTGGTGACTGAACCCCGCTTGTCTGTAGTCTCCAGCACATACAAACGCCTACTCCAGACTGCTGCCTGCTCTCGACAAGGACCCGATTTTCTTCTCTGTAAATCCCGTGGTTATTGTTGGCACTTTCCAGTGACAGGAGTAATGAAAAATGCATATTTCATTTACATTGTGATGGGCTCCTTCTCCCTTCTCTGAAGCGCTGGGGAACGTGACTTGAAGAAGCAGAGAAGCAGCCCAGATAGCTGTGCTGGAGACGAGGCTGCCCGAGCTGTGTTTCGGAGATGTCTGACTTCACTCAGGGTGTGGGCTTTTGCCTTCTAATATCCCAATAGTTCCAAATTTTAGAGAAACAAACACACTTTGATCTTTGTCATGTTTACAGTGGAAACCCTGCAGTGTGACAGTCAAATCACAGGTGAGAGTGAAAGCACGGTGTCCATTGCCACCTGGAGCCTTTTGACACCTCTGTTAGGACCTTCCTGCGATAGAATGCGATGCCTCTGAGAGACCTGCACTGGAAAGGCCGGTGGCAAAACCACACAGAAGCGAGGAAGAGGTCTCTGTCGAGTACATTCACTGTGTTAATAAAGCAAATAGGCAGCTTATGTTTTTAAAAGTGTTGATCCGTGCCAGTAAGATTTGCTTGTATGGCTTCTTGCTAACCTGAGATAGAAAAGAACCATCAACAGGCAGGAAGAACTGCAGAGCAACAAAATGTTTTGTTAATAATATATCTCTGGTAATACAGCTCCATGCATTGGTTCAGTGCTTGATTAAATAAGTGAACAATTATAACCATTTTGATATGGCAAATCTTCTTGGTCACCAGTATCCCTTCAAAAGAACTCTGGCTGATAAAGTGGCAATAAAATGCTGCTGTTCAGGCATATCACCTTGCACGAGTATTTGAAAAAAAATATTTGCGGTTGAGGTTTGACATACAGTAAAATGAAGTCACAAAGGAGCCCGGTGTTCTGTTTGGCAGCAGCAGCTGCAGATATGAAATCAGCTGCTCCGAGAAGAGCATGGATCACAGAGCACATCAGAACGACTCACTTGTCTCCACCCAACCATTTGAATATTGAGTATTGGAACCAACTCATTTAAAACCTCTGAGGTTTTTCCATGGATAGAGAGGCTAAGGAAGGAAGTGAAATGCAAAGTAGATCTGGGACCATCAAGGTTTAGAAAAACAAATTCTTTTAAGACAGCATCCAACAAACAAAAATATCATGCTTTTGGGGCCTTGGTCATCTTCCTTCACTCTTTTGGAAAACAATAGCTTCTCCACCAATCTAAATTGAACTACAGCGTATTTTGTAAGTGACAAAGCGCATTTCTTCTGGTAAATCTGAAACACAGATTAAAGTTGTCAGTGTGTCATTTTTACGCAGTTTGTATTTTCCATCCATTTGTGAGAAACATAGAGGTGGCTGGCTAGATTAGCCATTTGATTTACTGCCAAAGCAGCAAATGTAATTAAATTAAATTAAAACACAGGCTTTTGCAATCAAGCACGTGCAGTTTTTCAGTTTCTCTTTCTTAAGATTCGCTCTTTGCGCAGACCAACTTTGTTTTACGGCGAGTGACCATGGGCTGGGAGAGGGCATGGCTCCATGGGCTGGCAGAGGACACGGCTCTGGGGACGAGTGAGGGCTCTGAAGGCTCCCTGGTCCAGGTCACCGATGGGTGTGTGGAACAGCGCGGCACTGACGGGAAGTTATCGCTGTCTGATGAGCACACAGCAGCTAATTGGAATCCGTGTGTCAGTCCAAGTATCCACATCCCAGAAACCACAGCTACCACACATTTGCTGGCAATCCTCTCTGTGCCAAACCCCAAAACAGGCAGGGAAATCCAGCTGGTTTTGCTCCTCAGAGGTAGCCCAACCCTTCAGGTATGTTAACAAATCATACGAAATGTTTACTGACTCATGTAGTGGGTTTATGGACACACAGACGTCAGCAGAGCCCAGTGAGCGCTGCAAGGAACATTTGTGCAGAGCCCTTCACATTCTGAATAGCTCTTTATTCACACTGCTCCGTGGGCACTGCTGAGGGTTTTGTCTGCTTGTTTCTCTCCTGGGTAAGAAACTGGGGTCAAAATGGCTAATCTTCCGAAGACAAAACTGCAAAACCTGTGGTGAGCCCCCTCTCACTGAGAAGCAGTAAGGAATTTGGGCTCTCATGCAGAGATTGATGAAGTGTGTCAGGCCTCAGCAGCTGTTTCAGAGCTGTGCCCAGCTCTAGCCAGGTACCCAGAGTCCTTCTACAGGCAATGCAAACCCATGGCTGACTCCAGAAGGTGCTTCATCCACTCCACCTTACACAGCTATCTTAGGGGGCTTCTTGCCCTTCACTTGCTGTAGAGAAAGTACTGAGGAGGAGCTTAGACCAGACACTAACTTTTAGGTGGCTGAATGCAGATGTGGTGAATCCTCCACCCAGACAAAGGTACTCAGACGACAGCATCCCACTTACTATCCTTTTGATTAAACAAGCTTGATGCAACCCAAGCCTACAGCAGTAATCTGGAGTTAAAGGTGGTCAGCTTGGTAGTTTGACAACCAGATGAAGCGTTAGACAGTAAATAAGGACAATTAATAAATAGGGTTATTAATATCCACTGTTCTGTCGGGAGTGACAGCAAGTTTGTCATTTGGTAATTCATGACCACATGCACACTTCTTTATCTAAATCAGTAATTACAACAGACAATCCCACTCTCTGAGAGGTTTAATACATAGGATCATCAGGGCATGATTCACTGTCTTCTTAAAAAACATATATTCTTCTTAGACTGAGATTTTGCTTGTCTCTATAGTTTTCTGTAACATTACTTTGTAGCCCTCAGATACTAGAAGAGGAGGATGGAGGTGTACTCAGGAACCAAACAGTCCTGTTACAGCCGTGCTGTTACTCACACCAAGCGGTTTTACCAACCTTTCCTTCTCTTTTTGCACCAGTGTCAGGGACAGGTTTTGTAGCTTCAGCATGAAACAAAATTGTTATTCAGCTGTGGAGGGTACAGCTTGTCCCTCCTACATGAGGTTAAAAGACTATCAATCCATGGACTGACTTTTCAGTGCCCTGCTCCCAAAAGCTTCTTTTTAACATATCAGTGGGGCAAATGCAGAACTCACTTGGAACACGCATGTTCACCTCCCCGTTCAAATTGCTGAAGAGGAGCTCCAAGTAAAGAATGGAATAATCTCTTCTCCTATTTCTCTCCCTAGATTAAATTAGTAGAAGGACAGGAATCTTTTCAACTGTACAAAACACAAACTTGTATCCCATATCTCCTAAGGAGGACTGTAGAGCTGTAAGAGCGAATGAACTCTATATAACCTTTAAGCAGAATTCTATTCCAGGTACTGCCTCAATTTAAAGCTCTGGTCTGTACTTCTTCCAGCTTTTTATTCTAAACAAAAGTCCATTCTAGTTTTCATTTGGCTTTTTATGCTTCACTGCTCGATGCTCTTCTAGATGTTATTTAACATTTTGAGATTCTTCTTCCATTTTTTCCTTATTTCTCAGTTGGTGGAGTTCTCAGCATGTCTTTCAGAAGTGTTAAAATGTCTCTAGATGTGTTGGGGGCCCTAACGAGAGGGAGGAATCGAGGCTGAAGATATTCCTTGAAGAAGACAGAATAAAGTTTGTAGCCAATTCATGCATGGGCTAATGGAGGCCATTAAAAAAGAGGGTTGAAGCTGATGAAGGGTATGGATCTAGATCAGGGGAGAGAAGGACTTTTTTGTGTTTCTTGGAAGGTGCAACCAATCCAAGTGGCAGGCACAGAACTGGGATAACTCAGCATGAATCCAATACAAATCCTTAGGAAACGGAGTTTATTCTGGTTTCTTTTAAAGAGCCAGCAGATGTTGGACAAGGCAGGAGTCTTCTGGGAGACCTGAACCCGAGTTCTGAGCTTACTTCCTTACTGCTGGGCAGGAGAATGAGGAGACAGGGCAGGGGCTGCCAGCTCAGCTCCTTCTGTGGCCCTAGCAGCCAGATTAACAATGGTCTGGAGAGACAAGAGTCCTGCTTCGACTGAGCAAGGTGGAGACTGTCAGATGGAAAAGAAAAATGCTGTGGAAGGTCCTGTCTCCAAAGAGTGTATATTTTAAGTAACAATAAATCAGCATATGTTGGATTTTATTTGATTACTTTCCATGCTTTCCCTTAATACTAATCACTCAAGGCATAATCCCTTGTCAGCTCCAGAACTGTATATATTACATGAATTACTAACAACTGTACACATACTAGATCACCTTTATGTTGCACTAATTTAGTACCTTCACATTTCTGCATGAGGGAATCTGAGAGCCCATAAAACAATAGTAAAATGTAACAAAATCCTAGAGAACTGCTTAAAATCTGACAATTGCTTTTACAGCAGTTTATTGGTAAGAAGAAGGCAAGTGCAATTTGGTCCATGAAAATGTCACCTTAGCAATAAATGCTGTCTTGGCATCTTCAAAAGACTCTTCTTTCCTCAGAATAAATACAGATTCTCCATTTGTATCATGTCAGTGTAATCACCCCAAATAAGAAAAAAAAGCAGAACTAATCAAGGTACATAGAGTTACATGGGGAGGGGAAAAGGGGAGAAGGAGGGAGCAGAGGAAAGATCAGATTTTTCAGGAGAAAACCTAAATTCTTTGAAGTCTGCATTCAAGATGAGGGGGCCATTGACAGACACGTGTAATTACAGACAGAAAACTGATAGATGTGTGATTACAGACAGATGGTTCGCTCGGCAGGAGTTTCTGACAGCTGGGCTCCAGCACTTCTTCTCGTAAGTCTTTATGACCTGATCTTTCTTCAGCACATAAATATTCATGTACTTACATTTTTATGTATGATTTAGGTGTAAAACAAGTAATGGTTCTGCAAGGTGCTGAACAGCCTTGCCTTTAAAATTAACCATGAAAACTTATGCCAGATGGTTACATTTAAGCAGTCCTGCTGAGTATATTTGTTTTCATGAATATTTCTATTGCATTCACTGGTCTGTGTCTCAACCGTAACGGGTAGGTTTTATTGGCTATCTAAAGTGAGGTGTCTATTTTAAGAGAGCCTTTAAAGAACCTTTTGACTCCCTGGAGTGAATATCTTCAGAAGGAGATTCCTTCTACCTCAGTAGGATGTCTCAAGTGTGCGGGAACAATCATGCCTGATAACTAGTTTGGATAATTTTTTAGTTTAGTTAACATTAATCAAAATGAGCATTTGCACAAATTTCATGCTCTGGGACATTTAAAAAAAAAGAAGAAAAAAAGAGGAAAATATTCTTATTTCCAACAAACTTCTCCAGAATAAAAATAGTATGAAGGATATATCCAGCAGAGGTTCTTCCAGCACTTTTGTGTTCTTCAGTTCAGGTGCATGAGGTAATTGTGCACAAAATCTGTGTTAGGACAAGGCATTTCCCTTCCAACATGTGGGTAGGAGGGAAATGACAGTTTGCTCTTATCAGGTTCCTTAACCACAGAATCTGTGGTGACAGATTCAGGGGCAAGCTAAGACAATCCCATGAGACTGAAGTCAGCTCTTCCCTTTCCCTCAGACTTTATTTCTTTTTATCTTCTCTTTTTATCCTTTCACTCTTCATAACAATTTCCTCAGCACAGGCAGGGAGATAGACTTCTTTGATTCATTCTGTAAGAACTGCAAAAGTTGAGGAGCCCTAGAGAGAGTATGAGATAGAGACTCCCCCCGGTCGTTATTTCAGCTTTTTGCAGTAGAGCAAACACTGTCACAGTTTTATCTCAGTAGCCTGAGGGCCTCCACAGTTCTAAATGGGGGAGCTTGTGCATGTGGCTATGGGGTTTTTGGGTCTTGTTAGTATGTCAGTTGTCTGCTGGTTTAGCTTAAAAAAACTCCTTCTGAGTTTCCCTTCTGTCTTACCAGTTCCAGGTTATTCTTCTTGAAAATGTTTTGTCCTAAGGTAACTTCACCTTTGTTACAGAGACACAAAGCAAAACCATCAGACATTCCAAGTCAAACGTCTGTAGCTGGTCTCCTGGTTTTGGACTCTTCTCACTGCATTAGTCCGTGGTGCTCAGCTTCTGGTCCAGCCGGGTGGTGGCATGTCGTGTGTTATGTCATGTCTTACGTCACGTGTTACCTTGGGCTGCAGTTTGTGTATGGAGCTCAACAGCAAACTGAAGCCGTAGCCACTATTGCAGAGCTGTCACAACCACACACAGCCAACAAGTGGTTCCGTACCTTCAGTTCAAACGCCTCTCATCTTCTCTGCACTCATTAAACACTAGATTCCCTCGGCACTTGTCTGGCAAACTCTGCCGAATGTAGCCAACATTTGTTCTATTTTCTTAAGCAGTGTTAGTCTATGTTCACTCTTTAAATTAACATTCACTTTTTTATAGCAAAGCTATAAGTGTATTGGTAATTTCTGGTAGTAAAAAATTTTATGCATATGTAGAAGATGGCTGTATAAAATAAGATAATGAAGAAGTGATATTTTTGGCAAGTTCCTCTATAGGGACTAAAGGGTTTCAGTGTTACCCCCTTTGCAGATGCACAGGAAAATGCTTGTTGTATAGAAGTCAAATTCTATGAAATAAGGAACTAGTCACCATACGATGCTGCATCCACTGTACCATGTAGAAGACAAACTTTAAGTTGACTCATTCAAATGCCTCTTCAGGATCAAGAAACAGCAGCTATGGATTATGCCTTTTTTTTTTTTTATATATCTGTTTCACAGTATTACAGAACAATCTACTATCAATGAACTCTGCTTGGCTGAGATGAATAAGACTCCTGTGGACCATTTCAAAACTGCAAGATTATCTGCCAATAGGTCGGAGTCTGCATTTATTAAGGGCACTGGATATTTGCTTAAGCAAATATCTCTCATGTATCTCCGGTACTTAGAATTATTTTCAGATTTTTCTTGTTTTAGTTTGTAAAGATGCACCATCCAATACTGATTTGCTTATTTATCTAAGAACAGCCATTAGCACCAATTTATAAACTTAATAAAAATTTTTCTGGGATTCCATACAGCATGAAGCTTTCCTGATTTTCTTGGATTTAATTTCATCCCTTATTTTCTCTGCTATGTTCTCATTCAAAATGTATTTTTTATCTTCTTTTGGACATGGACTTTCTACTGCCATTCATCCCATTGGCCAGTCTGACCCAAACCATGACAAAAAGTAAACTGTAATCTTCCGTACTTTGGCAATATTCTTCTGTAGACTCCACAGATAATGTCTTAATATTCATTTGTTTCCCTATCTGTGATCAACTCGGTCTTCTTAGGGGTGCAACTCACACAGTAACTCACACAGTTCTTTTCGACAAGATCTGAAGAGAGTCCAGTTCTGCTAGCAAAACTACAATGTCTGGGTTTTGATTATACAGTTTGTACAGACTTAGATGTATTTTATCACAAAATTACATTATTCAGTTTGGTTTTTTTTTTCTTTTTCCTACTAATTTACAGTGTTGGCAGAAAAATAAATTACTCTGAATTTAAATCAGAGTTTGGAGTATTTGAACCAATACCCTCATGGCTTTCTCTTCTCCTACATGAGCAATATAAATAATGTATCAGAATACCCCCTTGAGGAACATTGCCAATGACTGTCTATTTCAGCCACCATCTTTTCGGGGCGGGGATCGGGAAAATCTCAACTTTTACTTCATTCCAGAACTGACTGCAGTATTTGTCAGGTAGAACAAGAGGCAGGAGAATGGCATGTCAGGCTGTAGCCTCCATCCTCAGCAGTCACCATCCACTAGTAGAGAGAATGCCCCTCATCTATGCTGTTCTTCTGATAATAGTAAGAAGATTGATAATTATGAGAAGATTGATAGTGATAAGAAGGGAGATGGCATTCCAGATCAGAGACAGAACAGATTCTGATCAGTGCTGATTTACACCAGCAGAGGACTTGGCCCAGTGCTCCTTACCTAGGGAAACACCAAGAGATACTTGCATCCCTGCTGAAAACAAAATAATTTAATTCCCTGAATATACGAGTAATATGTGATTCAGGATGACATAGCTGGATGAGATAAGCGAGTTCCTAAAATGGATCAGCCTAACCCAGCTGCCTCATTTAAGTATGATTTAAAGATAATGACAACTGAAAATGGCATTTTTAAAAACTTAAACCAAAAAATAACAAGAAATTCTAAAGATTTGAATTGACTTAATGAGTATGCACAATCTTTTTTAGGAAACTGGTTGAATTTGCTGCTCTGAAACCATCTGAATGAGATGTGAGTCCAGAGTTCATCTCTGCCCTACCTCTGAGTTCTCAGTCTCTGGAATTACAGGGGTCTGGACACAGCTGAGGGTATTTAGACAACCTCATGTCACCCATTTAAGGACCTTCTGAGTTGAACTGGAGGAAATGCACCTCACCTCTCCCACTAAAAGAGCGGAATACTTAAAAACTGTTAAATAACACTGTACTCTCTTCTAAACAGTTAGACAGAAATTTACACCGGCCATCACAGATACTATCAGTTGTTCAAGCATTGTAGCTTTTCCTTTGATCTGTTTTTACAGGAGAAAATAGCAGATGATTTAATTCTTCAGATATTTCTCAATATATGGGACTTTTACTGTTTAAATTTTGAAGAGAGTGAGAAAGAGGTGGTCAATGTAACCTCAAAACACAGCATTTGAAAAAAAAACAAACTTAAAAACAAAGCACCTGTGCTTTCTGGCTGGACAACAGTCTATCAGCCAAAATAGCTGTTTTAACAATTCTGGCTGCAGGGAGCTAGCTCCTCATAATTCATTTCATAATTGGGAAAAAATGTAGCATTTTCTGACATCATCTCAGTGCAGTTTTGGACACATTGTGCTGCAGAGAATCCAACAATAACCACTTAATTTTCCTGTCCATGATTTAAGAATAATACAGTGACCAGAACTGCATATGGTGGCAATACATGTTTATTTGGGCTTTCTTGTTCAAAATGTAAACAGAAATAATTAATGTGCATTTGAGTAGAAATTTAATGGTATCTATGAACTTGTACTCTTTCTCTTTCCCTGCTATTAAAAATAAATCAAAGAATCAGACCCAGAAGTTTCAGAGACAACAACCTGAAAACTAGATGTTGGACTATGTGGGAGAGGAGAAAGGTGTCATCTCTCTATTCCACGGTTTGGAGTTGTATTTAAATGTTATCACTCGGTGTTTTTTTCTCTCCAGTCCCTATCTCAGTGGTAACTCACTCGTGTCCTATTACTTGTTTATTACTAATTTTAAAGCACGGCTCCAAACGCAAACTGGGCTCAGAATTGTTGTGTCACACATGAGTAAAATGTGTGAACTTCAGCTGGCAGGTCTCCCTCCACAGCTGAGTGGGTCGTTGCAGAAGGAGCTGGTTTTGGAGAGGAGGTGATCTTCCCAACCACCAATGACTGCAATTCTTGGGTAATAATTACTACAAAGACGGCATCACAACCCTGATCCTGGACTTGGCCATCTTGAAGCAAATCCTGGACAGGACCCTCTTGAGTTACTCCAAAAGTACAGATTGAAGAATGTAGTTTGACTTTTTCTTCTGCAGGGAATCTGGGGTCCATTCTGAGAGTGTTCTGGTGCTTTTCATCAGGTGAGAACTTCCTGCTGAGAGATGAGCAGGTGGCAGTCTGCCTGCCACTTCTGCCTTATTTGGCTTTACCTGATTTAAGACAGATTGGAGAAAGCGATGCAGGTGGACCCAGGTCTGGGAAGGGAACACAGAGGATGCAGCAAGTGCAAAGGGGGCGGGGATGGCACCCGTTCAGTTTCCCCTGGCTGCCTGTCCTTATCCGGGAACACAACCAAGTCCTGTTTTTAACTTGAGTAAAAAAAGCAACTGTCCTCTGGTTTATATTGAAAACCAACTGAATAACAACTCCTATTTGGGAGACAATGTCTAAAATTCTGCAATATCAACTTGTAGGGAATGGCCCGAGAATTACAAACCTAAGCAAACACTCAGTTGTCAATCGACATAAACCTTTCCAGAGTCCTTCGCTGTCCCTCTGCCAAGCATCATTTGAATTGAATGGGAAGGGGACATGGAGACAGGAATGAAAAGGAAGAGAAGTGAAATGGACACAGAGAGGAGAAGGTAAAAGTAGGAAGCAGCAGAAAGAGATGGAGAAAACAACCACAAAATTGTGCTAAAAAAATCTTAAAAATTGCCTGTCACATCCAATTCTTCAAACATAAGCCATGACAGAGCTGCAATGTAAACTTTCTCATGATCCAGTCCTCAGTTTCTTCACATACTGCATAAAAGGGAACATTCATCAAGGGATTATGAAGACTAAGAAATTATTATTGACTATTATATATATGCTACAGACCTGAATGGTATGCGCTACACCTGGCTTTAGGTATAGCAGTGAAAGTCTTATATACGGTGAGAAGCCAGACTATAAACCTCAAATATTTTATTAGATTACTTTATTTTGCCATCCAGCTTTAATGTAATAAGGATGGCTAATTGCAGTTGAAAAGTCATATTTCTGAGGCAGCATTTTAATTTTTACTGACACTAAATCAGGAATATGTGATCAGGCTGGTATTTAATGGGAACAGAACTACAGCAAGATTTCTCAGCACTGTAGGTAAAACCAGTAACATCATCTACAGCTGAAGTATTCTGACACCTCATAAGACCACTACTAGGTGTCTATAACTTTGTTAAAATATGACTTCTAGAATTAAGTTATCCATATCCTCTGCTTCAGTCGGTTTAGTCTATGTTGCAACAGAAGCATTTCAGAGGTTTCCAAGAAACGGATCACCAGCAGTATATTATCTTTCCATTATAAAATCTTACAAGTGCTTTCGTGAAGCTGTTAGAAGCATAATAAAAAACTGGAACGAGCTGAGCAAACACGGGCCCCACAGCTGGAACTCTCCAGGAATTATGGGGAGAGAAGATGGGTTAATGAACAGAGTGAGAAGAGACACAGTAGTTACTGGAACAGGTAACACCAGGCAGAGTAAGGCAGAATTTAGGCACACAGGGAAACTGTTGTGTTCACGCTTCCCTCCAGCATCTGGACCTCAGCTGAACATCTCTCTCCTGTCTATAAACATCAGTGGAGCTTGGTGGAAAAAGGCATGTATCATCCCATCTTGTGTCTGCTCCACATCATGGATTGTAATTTGCTCCTTATCAATTATTTTGCTGTTTTCAGTGCCAGAGGTCAGTTCTCTGGTTGAAAACGGTTTACTCCTATCTAAGGTGACAGTGGTTTGTAGATGAGCAGTGTGACTATCTGTATGGGAGATGTGGGACAACTTTATGCAGAGCTGAGTGATGTTTGTTTCTTAATTCGTGTTTATATCCAATTGCTGACCATCAAAAAGCCAAAGACAGCGTAGTTCTGAAGCAGTACAAGGTAGTGGCTATTGTCCCTGGTGACAGTGAACAGGAATGGCCCTGCAGACCACCCACAGCAGTAGAACAGACATGCTTCGTGTCTCGGTGGTTGGTCTGTGAATGGTTGTTTCAAACACTGATATGTGTGATCACTTTTGATCACACATTTCTTCATCCTCTACAGTAGTGCTGACATTTGAAGCCAAAACTGTGGCAATAGATTCTATCACGGATGCTGTGGTTCAGTTCACTATTTGACCATCTGCTTCAGGTTCAGTTTACTATAATATAGAACAGCGCTGCTTAAAAATGGCCTGGAAAAGGGGCAGCACGTGTAGACTGAGAAACCTGTGCCAGAACACCAGCCTCAAGGTGCTGCTGCACTGAACAGTCTTTAAACACGATGTTCTGTACGTGCTGAGTTTCTACTGCTAAATGCTGCTCTAGGAGATTCCCGTGTTAACAGGTACGTTAGCTAAATGCTTGTTCAGAAACAAATTAAAATGCTAGATTTTTCAGAAACTGGCTAACATAGAAGAAACTCATGTCCTTCACTCTGTCGTTGAAACCATGTAACCCTACCTGGAAACTCAACTGCAACTCTTGTCACTTTTATCAGAAAATCTGCTTCTGACTGCAGATTGAAAAACAAAGTTCTTGTGAATGCATGCAAATAACAACAAGAAGAATAACCCCAGCACAATCCTGATGTGTACAACTTCACAGCAACCACAAAACACACACGTGTGCTTCCAGGTCAATAGTCACATGGCAGTAAAATAGGGAGCATTTTCATTTCTTTGGCTATGACTAGAAGAATGATGGCTATAGAGCTTTAGGGAGATGGGTTTCACTATAGTCAGTTAAAGGATGATTCCTTAAATCCAGCTGTAACTGTTATGGCACGGGAGTCTTACAGACAGTGTTCTCAACTTTGCATTGTCAAGCCAAACAACAATTAACACTTGGAGAGAGCTGGTTCCAGCCACATTGCTCAGCTTCTTTCCTAAAGGGCAATGTAAGATGAAGATACTTTTTTTTTTTTTTTTTAAATAAAATAAATTAAGTCTTCTGTTAAAAAATCAAGTATTAAAAGCTGGCATTACATCTTGTAGACAAAATATCGATTCTATGACAGCAAATGAAAACTCTTTAGGGGGTATGGGCAAAGACAGAAAGTGTGCACATTTTCAAATATGATCGTATGGAAAAAATAATAAAATTTGCTGCTATAAATATCGACAATTGGCAACAAATACCATAGGGAGTAAGTAAGCTTAATAAGTAAGTAAGTAAGTAATACATGTGTCTCAAAGAAATTTTAGTGTAACAGAGTGTCTACTATAACTTCACTATGACAGTGTAATGATTTTCAGTCACGCCATTTATAGACATCAACAGAACTAACTGGTATAAAATCCACAAAACCTTTACTCTGTGTCTATATTTGAAAGCAAGAAATGGTAACGGTGACTTCAATTACTTGTTATTTCAGAGAAGTAGATGCCTCTTGATGCTTTTGAACATGTCTAAGACCAATCCAAGACCTTTAACAGAAATTGTTATGGTGTCTAACTTTCGTTCCAGGCCGGCTAGGACTCCAGACATGGAGCCAACTCTGTATCTGGCCTAACTCCACTCACAAAATTTGGCCAAAGATAAATTTGCCACATTGATTTCAAGTAAAGTTTGGATCCTGTGTGGTGCTCAGGGCTCTTCCAGAACAAACTGTAATACAGGAAGTCTGTAAAACCACATTTAGAACTGAAGGCCTTGAATTACCATTCTTTCTATGACTTCCATATAAATGACTGACCTTGCATTTTTCTAGGGTTATTACGGTTGAGTATTTCTCTATTTATCATAGCTATTTATTAAAACAAATCATCGTTTGTTTTCATGGATACTATATAAACACGAGAGAAGCTGCCCCATTGTAAAGACTGCCTGAGTAGACTGAAGGAGAAAAAAAAAGTATAAGAAAAGTTGACTTATAGCAACTGAATACATTTTGACAATGGCAATTTTGAGAATGTTTTTCTAAAACTAAAAGCAAAGAGACTTTGTCCCTCCGATTTGCTATTTTAAATCATGTAGTTTATTGCAGATGTAGAAATTGTTCTGAAAGCAGGTCTCGCAGAGTTACAGTGCAGAAAATAAAGGTCCTGTGACCCAGCTGAAGAACAAAGCGTATGAAAATTGGGCATAGGAAACACCAGGGAGGAAAGCATGGAAAAGAGATTTGAGAGAGGCAGATACACAGCAAACAAAGGCTGGCATCTTTGATGCACCATATGGAGTGACAGGGTGACATAAAAAGAGGCAAAACAGTCCAAATACTGTGGACTTGGTAGGCAAGGCCAACAAGTTTGTTTCCAGCAGTTATTTCAGAGATTCAGATTGGAAGGATAATAAATATTTATGAGGAAGCTTTTAAATTGTCATGGTGAAAAAACATGGTCAGTCTGTTAAAGGAGTCACTGCTTGGTGTCAGCAGTGAATGTAAGATACTCTGATCAGCATATATTTTATACCAGATGGTATAAACTGTTCTCTCATTGGAGTAAGGAAATTGTGACCTCTGTACAGTTACAAGTTCTCCGTTTTTTGTTATATCTTCTGAGAATCTGATATTTCCCACACATAACTAAGATGTCAGCAACGTACACAATGGTGCAAGAGTCCTTCATTTCTTGTGTAAATGCTTCTGCGATGACAAAACAAGAATATTTCAACCCAGTCCCCAGAAGGTACAACCTGTGGTAATCCACCTCAGCAGGACTTCAGTTAAAGCTGTCGCATTTTGTGTTTACAGCTCAGATGATGTCCCGTGTAAGGATGTGATTGCTTAGCTGGTTTCTGTTGGAGTAAAGGGGAGGGCACAGGTGAGCTGGTGGAGGCTTTGGCTGTTTGGTGCTGACCAGAAGGAATGCAAGCAGATGTCTGGCCAAATTCCCCGGCTCTGGGTGATTTCTGAACCCCCCGTCTGAGACAGCAGCTGGCGATTTAGCCAAGCTGCACGAGAACAACTTGGATATCAGTTTCTCTTTACGGGTACAAGTGAGACAAAACCGAGTGAGAATCTCTGCAGAAGGCCCTAGGACAGAGTAGAAGGGAGGTAGTTTGTGTCATTTGTTGGAGAGCCCAGTGCCAGTGGCAGCTGGGATTAGCCCTTTCCAGTGCACACCCTTAGCTCGAGACAGTCCATCCCCTGGCAGCAGGTCAGTGCTGCGGTCCTGGGATCCTCTCCCCTTAAATGCAAGACGTGTTTCTTTGCTCCCCAGATACTGGCACGTATTTGGGATAGCTCTGTGGTAAAGGGGAAAGAGCACCTACACTTTGAACCCCAAATCTTTCTCCAGGCTGTAGGCAGGATGACCATCAGTACAGTAAAAATACAATTAACTTCCCAACTTGGTGAACAGGTATCACTACTGATTACACCTGTGTGGAAGCTCCCGCAGTGATACAGGGATCTCTAGCAGAAAAGCATCACAAATACAAAAGAAAACCTGTAAGGAAAAAGAGGCTTCAGCAGCCAGGAGAGTATGAGATCCTTCTATCAAGGCAAGGGTGATATCTGAGTGCGACGTGTGTTATCTTGACCTGCTGTCCTTCAGAACACAGATGACAAATATATGTGGGAAAATATTCAGTTCTCACATCTGAAGAGGACCAGAAAATACGTCTTTCTCCTCAACAGCAGAGAAATATTTGGTATTCTTTTACGGTGTGCAAGTTATTGAAGGCCTGTCACATTGAGGATATATTGTGTTTTACCAGCTGGGTTACAAAACTAGCCATGGTTATGAGCACAGGGATATGCGTTTCTTTAGTCAGTTCACTTTCCAGAGAATGCAGCCAAACCCCTCTCTGGATTTGACAACTGAGTTACCTGGTTTTCCTGAAGCTTCATCTGATGCTTTAAAATCAAACTTGTGCCAGTGAAATAATCTAAATTAATCTTACTCGCAGGTATTTTCTCCTCCTTCCTAGTTTTTTTATCCTACTGCCACATGAGGAGTTGTAGTGGAATGATTTTCCACAGTAACACATTTATGCCAGGACTATACGGCACTGTGTCCTGAGCACTGTGTAAGGCTTCAGTCTCACTTTGAATTGCTTTTGGTACCATTTCTTCAAGCCTGCTTCTCCCTGCTCTTCTGCCAGATTGCTTCTTATTTAAGCACATCGTTTCTTATTCCAGCTCCTGCCTTTTTCATTCAGTATTGATACTGTTTTGGGCTCTGTCAAGTGCTTTTTTGCACATTTGTGTTCACTGCACCCACTCAGGGCAAGAAGCTGTGTCTTCAGCGTTCTGTGAAACTGTTAAGCATCTGTCTGAGACAATAAAATGTACTTTCCAGCTGCTCTCACACCATATCTTTTAAGACTGTTTCCAAGGTTTTCTCATATGCTTGTTGTTAAGTCCATTGATCTACAGCTTCCTGGTTTATCTTTCCAAGGTTTGGAAGTATGCATTGATAAAAATACTGCAGTTTCCAGGAACTTGTCCTAATTCCAGTGAATTTTTACATTTTTCCATTTCAGAATTTCATCTGTTTCCATGCCAGTTCCCTTTCAGTCCTTTCCCTGTCATAGTCGAAAGTTCAAGTCTTCTTTCATCAGGTCACTTAAAAAATTTAGATATACATTAGTTTTCCTTAATTTTTTTTTCTGTCTTTAGTGCCTATAATCTTCTGGTTTGCACATTTCTTTCCCTTAATATACCTAAAACTGTTTCTTCTTAACAGAGATTGATCTCCTTCCTATAAATACTGAGTTGGGAGATTGTATTTATACCATCGTAAATCATTTCCACTTAGGAGTGATTTTCCTTTTTCATTTTACAAACTTTATATAGATCTATATGTATTTTTCTGATCTTCCAGTTTCTCCTCTAATCAGGTGATTTGTCTTCTATTATTGTCTCTTAAGTATTTTCTTTTTTTCCTTCCTTACTTTTTTCCTTAACTATTTTTCTGCAGCTAGAAAGTAATTCTCAGTATCTGTTCCTCCCAAATTCTCTAATGATTTAAAAGTACCCTTTCATTTCTCCTTCTTTGCTCTGATGTGACACGGTGGTTCCTATTGCACAAAACTGGGTTGAAGTTTGCATAATCCCCACCTGTGCTCAGTCAGTCCCCAGCTCTGGATTTTCTGTACGTTACTAAATCCCAACGAATTTCCTTTACCTTCTCACACTGTTCCAAAATCCGTTTACAAATGTCATTATTTTTTACTAAATGCAGTTTAAATAAATCCCAAAAAGGTTTTTCAAGCCAAGTGCTCTCCTCTTAGGTCTGATTCAGGTTTAACACATACCAGCTTTGCGTTTGTCATCTTACTGATATTGGTGGATTTTCCTACGACCCACAGCGGCGCAAAGCAGGGCTCGGCTCCTCTGGTTCACACAGCGCAACAGAGGCTGCTACACAGCACCTAACCAACTGCTCAGTTTGTTGTGTTTGCCTCATTTCCAGCTATTAGGTATAAAATTGTTTCAGCTCTAGTTGGCTCTTGCGTGGTACATTTAAACTTGTCTTCAGTTTGTTGGACTTCCCCCAAATAACAAACACATTGTATTCAAAAGCAAAAACTAATATCAGAAGTGAAAAGAACAGTTAAAGACATTTCTTTGGCCTGACTCAGATGAGTAATGAGGACACAGATTTCCCCCCAGACAGATGTGTTAGCCTAATGTTACCCTTGTGAATTGTACTTCAGAAATAAATGCATGAACTACTTATATCAGCTGAACAAAACAATAAGACTGGTTAAGCAAGAAGAAGCATGTTTTTTTAAGCCATGCATCCCAAAAATAGTATCAATTTTGGTTAACTTTGTTCTCAACAAGCTTCTTGATTCCCACTGTTCCTCCTTGCTCTCAGTGCCCTGTAAGCTCTAACCCTTCCCAAGGTCTTCTCAAGTGTCCATTCTTAGAAACTGTAAATATATGAATTCCACGTTTGTTTGGTAAAGGTAATTGGACAGGGAAATCAGTGCACTTCTTAGGATGTGTAGTCTTACCTGGCATTCTGATGAGCACGGCCACTGTTCAGTGCATCACACATTAAAACAGCTTATGAACAAGTTTAACAAGATTTTTAGAAATTAATTAACAAATCAGAACAACCATTTTTCCCTGGAGACTCATTCTGTAATTATTATGCCTCATGCTATTCAGCAGTTTTGCAAATGACCTGGGAGTAAATTCAAGACTCCTGGTGCTAACGCTAGCAGGCAAGGACATGGCTGCTGCAATAACGCAGAGGAACTACATTAAGTAATCAGCTGATCCCACCCAGCAAGACACATTTTAATCCAGCTAAATAGAGGACATGCATGGAAGAAGGTGGCATGACAACACCACCTTCTGAGTGGGGAACAGCAAGGAAAATTTTATATGGAAAAAGTTGAATTGTCCTAGCACAAAGACAATACTTCTCCCTGTATTTTACCTTGCTGAAGTCCCTCACTAAATCCCTACCACAAAGCTACTACATCTACTCAAGCAGAAACACTCAGAAGTTACAGGTCATGCTGGAAATAAAGTTTCACATGAACAACCCACATGAGAGGTACATCTTTGGATACACTTGGAGTAATGAGCAAGACCAGAGAGATGATGGCACCTCTGTGATTGTGTTGGTGTGGCCAACGTCATGATGATACAGAATCACACAATCTCCATGGTTGGATGGGACCTCTGAGATCATCGAGTCCAACCACATAAAAAAAAACCCACAAAAAAACCAAAACCAAAACACACAAACAAACAACCAAACACAAAACAAACAACACACAAAAAAACCACCCACCAACTAAACCCCACACCAACACCACCACAGACAACACCCCACCACACCCCAATAATCTCAGGCACTAGAGCATGCCCTGAAGAGCCATGTCTACATGTTTCTTAAATCCCTCCAGGGATGGTGACTCCACCACCTCCCTGGGCAGGCTGTTCCAGTGCCTGACCACTCTCTCAGTAAAGTAATTCTTCCCAATATCTAATCTAAACCTCCCCTGCCACAACTTCAGACCATTTCCTCTGCTCCTGTCATTATTCCCTTGGGAGAAGAGGCCAACCCCCACCTCTCTGCAACCTCCTTTCAGGTAGTTGTAGAGGGCAATGAGGTCTCCCCTCAGGTCTCACACACTCCTGTCTCACCCAATCGCACACACCCACAGCACAGCCTTCTACAGGTGCCAATCTCTACACAGCCTTCAGAGTCAATGGAAATGAACCCACATAAGGTGGCGCTCTTTTCATTATAAAAATAGCATCCTAAAATAGCCTGAACATGGCTGGCTGTGGCACACTGTAGGCACTTCTCCTTATGTTACATGAATCCTATCTGTGGTGTCAGATACTTTAAAAAATACTGAGAAACTGGAGAACACACAGTTATTCCAAGCTGCCTGTACAAGAAGAATCCGCAACTGTTTATGTTATCGGAAGACCGAAAAATTACTTCCTAGAATAAAGAAGAAAGAGAATAACAAAAGTATAAATTGGTGGTAGCTAAACAGGGAGCAAACTACTAAGGGCAAATGGAGAAATCTGCTGTGAGAAGAACCATCTTCTTTGAGCGCACAGTTTAGCTGGAGACAAGATAGAGCATGGCGGTGAGTGAGTGAAGTGAAAAGCCACGGCCTGTGATGTACTGATTAGACTGGGTGATCTAATGATCTCTGGTCATCTCAGCCTTGACGAGACAATGAGTGGCTCAGTTTAACTGCAGGACAGATAAGGTTCTGCTGTAGAAATGCTCACAGTGTAAGAATGGAGGTGTGCTTATTGGCAAAAAAAGTTACTCAAGACAAGCTGCGAACCTGTGATTTAAAGTTCATTACCCATTACTAAATAGAATTTGTTTTTTTCCAGAGTCAAATTTCACAGCTTTTTGTGGGTCTGCTTGGTGCTAAAGCCATGGCACAAACAGGGTTTTATTATGGGGTAGGGACTACATAGAAGATAAAAAAGTATATGATTTTTTTAGAATCAGTTGGAAGACAAGTAATAATAAAAGGCAGATAACACCCATTTTGGCGTGTCTTAACTAAATAGTTGTAACTAGTAACCCACTGCCTATTGCCTGGAAATGTTTGGTTAAAGATAAGCAGTCTTTTGTGTTGTTAATGCATCAAATAACGTATTACCAAGGCACAGCTCTGCCAAGTGCACCTTGAGAGCTACAGCTGTACATCTCCAGGCCTGCCTTATGGCGCAGGCCAATATGCATACGTCCACGCAGACCTCCATACTGGGCTGAAGGCTGCTCTTGTTAGTTCTCCAACCTTCAAACGGGGCAGCTCAGTTGAGCTGGTTGCTCTACTGGTAGATGAACCTCCTGAGGATCAGCCCTTTTTAAGAAACTGCAGCAAGATGTATTCATATCCACAGTGCTCAATAAAGTAGTAAGAAAATGTAAGGCGGGTAGAAAAAAAAGAGCAAAAAGGATTTTGAGATGCATGTTTGGCTTTGTTAACCTCATCAAATACACATGCAACAAATTAGGAACTGCAGACAGAAAGTACCATCAACATAGAGGAAGCCACTTGCTACTATCACCTCTTAGAAACATGAGCAGAACTCTGGTAATAGGAAATGAACAGTTCAGCACTGAGCACAAAGATCAGAATGTGATGTATACACTGATGTACCCTTAGCTCACTGCTGCTCCTGACTTCTGGCTAGTCCAGAATTCACATCACAACTCATATTTGTTTTTACTTCTTCTAAATTAACCAATCCTACTCTACGTTATGCAACTGAACGTTAATGAAAGAGCTTGTCAGGAAATAAAAGTCTCCAAAACCAAGTTGCATTGTCCTCCAGCTTCTATGATTTTTTACCAGCCCTAAGTCTTGTACTTTTTATTTTCTTATATGGAGTAAGTATCAACCATTGTTTTGCCAGCTGGAGGGAGCCACCCTCTTCACTTCACTCTGCTCCCCTTCAGACAATGCCAGTCCTGCCCTGTAGAGTTTTTCTTGCATGTGAACAACCACAGCTCTCCGTGGCATTCCCGATGCTAACAGGCTGCCGAACAGAGACCTATAACAGAGCTCCCTAGCCAGGGTGGATGTTGTACACCATGCAGACACACTGAGAGAGAGAAACTCTTCCTCAAAGAGCTGACAATAGACAATATAGCCGAGATGGACAAATGGTGTGATGTGAGATGGGAGCTCTTGCTTCACTACAGTGAGGTAAGAAGCTGAGGGCTGGTAATAAAAAATACTTAAGGGTCTCAAATAGATGTGTAGTAGGAATTTCAAAAATGCTGTAGCTGAGTAGGCACTTAAATCTTGCTGATCGCTCTAGAAACTGGGTTCCTTGTCTGCCAACTGCAAATCCACAGCAGGTTTGCAGCAACCCAGGAAGTCTCTGAGGTAGCAGAACGAGAACATTCCTCACAGTTTCTATAATTTTCACCAGTTCAGAGGTCGTCCCACTAGTTCGGGGATGACATAGTATTAACAGGCACATATTATAAACCAGAGATAAGTGTAAGGCCAAATGAATTAAATCCTTGAAACATGAGCTCCTCCCCATCAGGGAAACCTCCTGAAAGCCACCAGGCTAAGCAGTTTATTGCCTAGGCACAAACACGACGTGTTTCTCTAGAGACAGTAATACTCCTTATGGTGGGGCAGCATCTATCAACTCCAGCAACGCCATTTTTAAAAACCTTTAGAAACTGTCACTAGCTCTCCAAGATCAAGGATACCGTTCCTGAATTTTCAGGAAAAATCACTGTGTGATCTGGCATTTCTGAACTCATATTGAGTTGGACACATATCTGAAGTAGCTAAAGTCATCTGAAAGGGAGGGGGGGAAGGAAACTCCATCTTATTAATACAGTGCTAATAATGTTAAAAAAAAGTGAGCGTGCCAACTGTTAATGCAACATTTACAGCAGCCCTTTCAGGTTTTATCCAAGCTGTATCCCTGTCCAGCTAGTGAAAATGCCCCATCCGAACACGCCCCTCTAACCCTCACTAATTCGCACATTTTTCTCATTCCTCTGCTGTAATGTTAGTTTGCTCACTAAAGTGCAGGCACCTAACTTGAGGTCCAGCTGCTACTGTTTGTGAGCCAATCCGTAGGACCATGCAGATTTTTGAGACACTGAGGCTGCTGTTTCCCCGTAGAAAGTAAAAGTGTTTCCCTGATAATGCCCAACCAGCTGGCTGAGCAGTTTTTGCCTATGTACAGTCAGGGTCTATTGTTCTTCATTTCCCAGTTTTCTGAGAGATTGACCACTGATTAGTGTCCCAAAAGAAAACTTACCATTTCTTAATTGATGCACTTAGAATTCCCAGGAACCCTTAAATTCTTCATGCTCATCAGATCTTAAAAGAGAACAAGAGCAAAAGATGTATTACTGTCTGACGAAAAGGGTTTATTAAAGGTACTTTAATCAGGATTTAGATACATGCTTATAAAGCAAGATAAACTTTGAAAACAGTAACTTTGTATGTTACTACTACAGATAACTATGGAGAAATATATATGGCAAAATAAATGTGATGAACTATGGCATGAAATACTCTAGTTTTTGTTTAAGCTGAGTTTTAATGTCTTAAAAAGACATTTATGTTGTGGTATGTTTCCTGGACTGAATACCTATGTTATATAAAGGCCACTGAAGTGCTCCCTTCCCCCTTCCGTTTATAGCCTTCTTAGTTTAGATCGATTGTTTTCCATCTGAACATGAAAAGCCACTTCTGATACTTTTCCCTCAGTGTTTTCTCTATCTGCAGCAATCAGTAAAAGAAATAAAAATAAATATAAAAAGAAGAAATCAATGAAATTTTATGAAATAGTGTTTTAACAAAAGAGGGGGTTTCGCTGAAGTAATGTTTCAGTAAGGAAGGAAATACCATTGACTTTATTACAGCTGCCTAATGTTTTCCACGAACTGCAGAAAATAATTCATTGTATCTTAGTGACCTACAATAACAGCTGACTGCTTGCACTTGATGGAAATGTGATTTGTGCCTACTAAAAATTAACTATTTAACTTCTCCATATTCTTCTCTCTGGCAGCGCATTAGTTTCCTTTGCATTCTGTCTTGAGCTGCATCCTGAGATGTGAACTCCAGCAAACGCAAATGCTAATTGTTATGCAATGCTCTTCCACGAAAGAAGAAAAATACAGGCAGTCTGCATGCTTCTGTGGGCTGTAAGACCCACACTGGGCTCTAATAGACTGCACTTAGATGAGGCCCCGTCACTTTTTCTCCAAGTTTCAATACCATAATAAATACAGAGGAACATTTCTGAGATTTGCACATGAACAGACAACACATACATGCTCAGCAGAAAGCTCCAGGGTGAGAATGTTAGAGGAGATGCAAAACCAGTCAAGGCTCAGGGCTGGACTGGATGAAGTGACAACGTAAGGGGAAAAGTAATAATTTGTCTAAGTAGTATGGAGAAAAAGGAGTGGAGATGAGGCAGGAAGAGCAGGAACAAAATCTTTGTCTATTGAGACTTGTTAGATTTACTCCCCCGCTGCTGCTACCTCCGAGAAGCAGGAGCTGGACGCACGCTGCCCGTGCTGGAGGCACTCAGATTCCACACTCGCTGTGTCACAGCCCCCCTTCCTTACGCAACTGACAGAACATGGTTTGTCCTTGCTCGCTAATAGCACCAGGACACTGTACACACATCTATAGCACTGTACGTATACACAGTATCTAGCCACAGTGTAAAACTCTGTACGTACATCACAGATACAGCCTCCCTGGACACCTCATCTCCACTGCACGTATGCACAGCCGCTAACGGAGCGCTGGGCTCCTTACTAGGGAAGGGGAAGTGGGCCGGGGATCGTGAGGAAATTTGACTTTAACAGAAGGTGACCCGGGATCCTTCATGTCCATTCAGAATAAACAAGAATGAACATTTACCCTTCAAATTTGACCAGGAGAGTACGCTCCCATAATTTGTATGAAAAATAGATATGAAAAAGAGATACATCTACTTTGATCTTTACTGTATATGGCACGTAAAGAGGACTCTTCGCCCCTGAAAGCAGCTGTACACCTTTGAAGTGTGCCGCCTGCCGTTCTAGTCTTACTAGTTCAAATTTGGATAACTAGCATGAATCCAACGGAAGTAATGCAACTACACGAGGTGGAACTAGTGCCAGGAGACTCTGGAATCTCCATTCTACCATTCCACACTGCTGGGACTTTGTTTCATTCTTTCAAACGTGTGAACGGAAGGACCACTCCACATTACTGAAATGCAACAAGGCTGCAAGCGAGGAGCGTCAGGATGTTACTGGAATTGGTGATCAGCCCTTCTGCACTGGCTGAACCACCATACGGCTGAGATGGCTGTGGAAGTCCAGGCCTTCCTCTTATCTGCTAGTCAGAAAATGTCACAGGGAACGCTACGGTGGCTCTCATCAGGGAATGCTATGGTTTTCCAGCTCATTCATGGCATGATGTCAGGGTAACACTCACTGAAACATGAATATCAGTTCCTCAGAAGTTTATGTTTACACCTCTGAGGTTTAAACCTGCTTATGAGATGAGGTCTTTTAATATCGGAAGCCAAGAGAACATGCTGTTATTTAATGCTACCCTTTCTCTGTAACTTCTACAACTTTTTCACTTCATTTCCTACCTGCTGCTTCAAGTACTGGACCCATGTGTCAGTTGCCTCTATGCGTGTCAAAATGCAACTGGGCTCAAAAAGTGTCTGAAATATCAAAGTGAGAAGGAACCTGTGGCTGTCAAACCACAAGCTTGACATATAGTGACAGGTTCGACTCTTCTGTCACTGGGAGGTCATTCAACAAAGTTTCCTGAGATTGTTCAGTGTTTTATTGGGCTTTTAAAAAAATTTTTGTTAAATATATCCAGACAGTGAGACAGCTTGCTTGCCAGGTGAATTTTCTTTCCTTTTTTTTTTTTTTTAATCTTGTGGAATAGCAGAGATAAATCTATGCCTAGATCACCACACTAATTGCTGAAAGAGTGATGCAAGTCCATATAAGCAAAATATCTGATGCTGAGCCAATATTCCAGGGGCCTTAGCTAAAAGGAACTCGAAATTGACACTTGATGGAGAAATTGGAGTCTCCTGCAGGTTTGCCTCTCTTGAGAGGTCAGTGGACAGTGGCTTCCATGTCTGACATCAAGAAATACCTCTCAGTGGTGTCTGCCAGGTTTGCCAGGGTACTCTGCCCCCTCAGACCCTGTGAATCCATGCACTTGGTCCTCCACAATGAGCACGGCAACTGGGAGGTCTCTTTGTCACATGCTAAAAGGAGCCAGCGTATGCATCTTTGCAGGAGCTGGCGCAGGTAAGTAGCTCCTGGGACGATGAGACAGCTCATCTGTAAAATGCTTTTGCTGCAGTTCCACTGCCGCAAGAGCAGTGAGCGCTGGAGCCAGAGGAGTCCAGAGAAGAGACTCTGCTAAAGGCTGGCCAGGAAGCCAAGCCACAGGCAGAGACACTGGTACATAAAATGCATTCCAGTGGTTGGCATCTGGGCCCCACAGCTGCCAAGCACACCCAGTGTGTGGCCACGGGTGTTGGCTTCGGTGCCAGAACATTTGGAGGAGGAGGCCAACAACCAGTAACCAGAGAAGAAAGCGCCAAGTTGCTGCAGAAATGATATTCATGTGCCAATTTGCTTGCTATTTCAAAAGACAAATTTTTATCTCAAAAGTATTGTTTTGAACATACCCACATGACAGTTAACAGAAATGTGCAGATATTTGCCAGTGGGGGGAGGAGTAAAATACTTATATAAGTGAAATGATGCTCCTTGGGGCACTGGTGAACAAAACAAAACCATATCCATTACCATACCGTTATACTATTCCTTAATTAATGCACGAGTTTCCTTAGAGACCACAGCTCTGTTGGGGGACACAAGTCTGGTACATTTCTTTCCAAGAGACAGTGTGGGGAGACTTATTTAAAACAGAGATAGAGGTGAAATGAAAGATAGGCATCAACGCTGAGTGAGTTTCAGCTCCGGAGACAGGTTGTGTGCACTATCAATGTGCGAGCAGGTCAGAGCATCACGTGAAAGCAGAAAAGTCACATTAAACCTTTAGAACACAACAGAATTGAACACACAGCTCAAGAGTATAGTGGATCTAACAGGATGTATGCTACACAGCCACAAACTGTGTCAGGCCCTATATCCAGTTCTCTTCACTGGAGATTATGTCACAGCAGGTGATCACATTTAATGTGTTAAGAGTATCTTGGGTCAATGCATAAGCAGAATCTTTGCCTATCTCCTGGGAGAGTTACCTTTAAATAACAAAAGCCCTTAGGTACTGAAAATGCTTGAGCTGTGGTAGCAAAAACTTCATACAGGCTAATCTACCAATCAGATCACAAGTTAATTAGCCAAAGGGATTATTGTTTTAAACACAGCATTCATTTTCCTTTGAACAAGGCCTGAGGTGTTGCTCCTGCATGGTTCTGCAGTCCCTGCCTCCTCAAACCCTGAGCACCGCTGGAGTGCAGTGCTTCTCTGAAGGAAAGCTCTCTGAAACCGTGAGGGTAAGATCCTGTCTCAGTGCCTCTCGCAGACCTCCCACCAAACCTTCTCACTTCGCAGCATCTGCAGATTCAGTTAAGAATCTGAATGTCAATCAATGGTTTTCTCTGGCTCAGTAATCATTCACAATAATGATTTTGTTATTGAAACTTCAGCACCAGTTCTGTTGAAGATTTACAGGCCAGAATAGAATCCAGCTCTTTGGCCTTTAATTATCCTAGCCCTATAGTGCTAAAAAACCTAGAAAAGAAATATCAAAAGCCACTGAATTAGGCAGATATAACTTTACAAGCTCTTGGGACATATTAATTGAGAAAGAGAACATGGCTAATTGAAATAAAACATTCTAAGCTTCTATCATATATAGACTTGGATAAACAAAACAAGAAACCTCAAATTGCACCAGAAACCTGTCAACAATCTACTTTCCTATTTTTCGAGATCTTGGCTTTTCAGATCTCATTCAGACTACTAATTAGTGGTGAACTCTGCAGCAGTTAAAATGGGAAGAAGTAACAGTCACCCTAGTTAACAGGAATGTCTTCTTAACTCAGTTAAAGACTACAAAGTGAGAAACAACTACCTTAAATCCTAGTTTAACTCAATAATTATTTTGCCTCTGAACATAGCTGTTGCATATTATGTGTTTGATTTTAATCCCTTTGTTATAACTGAAAATTTACTCACCAAATTACCATGTTCACGTCAATATAAAAAATATTGTATGTGTATCACAGGAGAGCCTGTGAATTCAAATGGTAATGAGATCTTTTCTTTTCTGTTTCTGTGTTATTGGACTAGATTGCGCTGTACTGGGGCTTCTTAACAGTTTGATGTCTGTGGAACAGATGGCTGAACAGAATGAGTTACTGATGCAGATGCAAAGTTGACAGAGAACCATCTCCAGGCAGTGATAATAGAGATGGATGGCTTTGGGAGGGAAAGTTCACACATTGCCGTGTCTTATCAGCACACTGTAGACCATAAGCCCTTGACATTTCAGCTCATTCTCAAGAAAGACGATTTCTCTTTGCTATTATGCTCATTTTCTTTCTTTTGATACTTGCCTTTTTACGACAACTGCAAGCTGAAGAAATTTAAGCATAAAGATTAGTTGTGTTTTCTTGTTCTTCTATAGAAACTGTACTTGCAAGACTGGTTACAAACAGCTTAACTAGGCAGGATTTCAAAATGCCATTTTGGTACTTCTTTTAACAAGACTCTCATTCCTGCTCGATCTTTGCCTTCTACTTTGCCTTTTGGGAGAGCACGTCCATTTGTCAACAGGTAACTCCCAAATGACCCCTGTGGCCACACTGATCATCACTATCTTGAAATCTCCTACACACTAATGCCAACAGGAATTTTACCAGGGCTCTCAGACGTTTCTGATGTTCTGTACAGTCCATTGGTTGGTCTATGAGGAGGTGGTAACTCATGCAACATAGCATTCAGAGTATTGTGTGTGTCTGAAGCAATTTTGTGTAACTCTCCCTGTGTTTTGTTTCATCGGAGTACACACATCCCGTCATATGCATAAACTGGAACCATTGTTGAAGAAGGCAGGAAGCAGGCACAAGGACAGGTCTTTCTTCCCTTCTTGCTCACTCATTATCATTAATTCATAACTGTTACTGTATTTTTGCTATTGCAACTTTCTCCTTCGGCCTCCCATCTGCTGAGAAGCCAGTCACCTCTGCTCTGAAGCTGGTGCTACAGCTTGGCCCAGCAAGAAGTGGTGGAGCCCTGAGCTCCTCTCGGGGGACACGGCTGCCCCGTGGGGAAGAGATTGTTTTTCATTCTGAGCTTTTAAGCGACAGCCAGGAACAAGCAAGTGCCTTCGAAAAGGAAGTCAGAAGCTGTCTTGTGACAGGTTACATAAACTGAAGGCTTGTGGTTCCAATAGGCAAAGGGAAACCAGAAAAAGCTTTCTGCAGCAGAGTCCTCAAATTAAGCCAATACGGATTTGTCACAGCCAATACTCCCCTCGCCGGAGGGTAGGTTGTGTTTCTAGCTGGGATCAGCCCAAAGCGTGAAACTCCCTGTGGTGCTAGCTCTCCCCCGTCCCCTTGGACGAGGGTAAGCCCCTCTAGCCCGCACCAGCCACAGTCCCCCATCTTTTTCACTCAGGATGCGTTAACTCTCGCCACGCCGGTGTGGAGCGTCCCAGCTCGGGGGTGTTGCCGCCCATTGCAGCCCCATCGGTCTCTGCTCCTTCTGCCAGCACGGCGGAGCGGTGGAGAGGGCCTGCCGCTGCCCCGGCACCGGGGACCCCCTCAGCCGGGTCCACGGCACCGCCGGCGGGAGCCAGGCGGTGGGAAGGGGAAGGGGCAGGCCCCGTCTCATTCGGGATGGATTTTGCCGGCGGTTGCTCTTGTGCAGCTTCTGGACCAAGCTCCCCACAGCTGTGGGGCCTCTCCCGAGGTGGCCCCGCCAAAGGGGTATGGCCTTTTCCTTATCCCTCTCACGCAGGACGAGCGCTCTCTCGCTACGGCCGCCGAACCGCCCCTCCTCGCGCGGGGAGGGCGGGGGCGGGGAGGCGGGACGCGCGCGGGGCAACAGCGCCCCCCGCTGGCCACCTCGCGCGCCGCCGCCACCCAGAGGCGCCGCCGTCCCGCCTCCTGCCATTTTGTGTGCGGGGTGGCCCGGGCCGGCAGCTTCCCTGCCGCTGCGCTTTTTGTCTGGCATGTAACAAAAGCCCCGGGTTCATCTCTCGCCCAGCACCCGCACGGGGGAAGCGTGTGGCGGCTGCTGGCAGGAGACGGGCTCTTCCTCAGGGCCTTCCTCCCGCAGCCGTGCCTGGGCCGGGGGCCTGCCCGGCGACGGGCTCCCCTCAGGGGTTTCATTCACTATGGCTGCCTTTCACCTGACTCGTCTTGGTTGCTCCCGCCACACAAGACTGCATCTTCGCCGGCCTCATCCCTGCCGTGGATAAGCCCAGCGGTCATTTGTGATAAAATTCCTCCTGCCTTAATTTCCCATTCCGCAGATACTCGAGTTTCTTTCAGCCCTGAGTCTTCTAAGTCTCGTATGCATTTGTGTGAGAAAAAACCCCGGCAACGCAGATATAAACGGAAGGAGGTGGCAGCAGGGGTGTGTTAACACACAAATACAAAGTTATTCTTATATCTTTACTATAAGTGCATATTAACACGTTCAATTTTACAGATAGAAATACCGCCCTAAAATTGCTTACCTCATGTCACATGGCGAATAAATGACAGACTTGAGACGTCAGCCCAGGCGTTACCAGGTAACAGGTGTGATGCCTGTGGCTGCCCACTCAAATTCATGAAAAGAGGGTTTATTTTCCTATTGAGTAGGTATTCACTATAAAAAAACAACAATAAAAAAAGTGCTGAGTCATATTTTTTGTTCATCTCATATACTCTTACAGAGCTACGCCCAAATCTCAGAGTGGGTAGGTAAAGAGGTGCTGACGACAAGACAGTCGCAGTCTGTAATCACAGTGGCCTCTGAAGAGCAAAGACATGCTCTCGCCACATACTTGGACACTGAATTGTTTATGGTGAGAAGAGGAAAATCTTTCATTTTGAGTGACATGTTTTTTGCATAGGCAAAGGAGGGCGAGTGTGGCAATAAAGCTGCCTAATCTTTGTCTTTGAACACATAGCGATGGGACCATAGCAGCACCAGGAATTGACAGAACTGCAGAGAAGACAGAACTGCCAAAATAATTTCTGTCCCTTCCTCAAAGAGGTGGCTGGAATCTCCTCCAATGTTGAGCCTCTAGGAGATGTTCCCTGTGGATGCTTTCCCCAGGAATTCATTCAGGATGGCATGTTGCTACCATTGTCTCTTTGCCCTGGGTGCAGGATCCAAGGATCTAGGAAGAGGTGTGATCAGCTGAGCATGTTTATTACTGTCTGGGGTCCTCCATGGCTGCAGCCTGGCACAAGCGATTTGACACACTGGGTTTGCCAGCTCTCATTCTCCTCTATACCGGGTCGGCTGTGAGTGGCATGCAGGGAGGAGGTTTGCACGGATCCAAGATTTTGAAGGAATAAGTGGTAAGAAGGCATCTGATCGGTACACAGTCAGAGACGCCACAGAAGAAAGGCCAAGAAGAGGAGAATAAGGGACTGGAGGTGAAGGTAGTCCTTGCTGAGCAGCTTTGCAACGGTTTGTGTGGCTCCCAGCCCAAGCTACCTCCTCCAAGGCATAGTACCTCAAATGGGCACAATTCCTCTGTACCTGCCCGATAGTGCAAGAGTGATGTCACGTCTCATCTGGGGTATGATCACTCCATTTTGCTGCATCTTCAGTCATGGATACATTCATGTGGGGCTGGTAAGATTTGGATGCAACATTATATAAATCCCCACAGATTGGTAGTTTTTCATCATGTTCTCCAACACTAATAGTTCTAGATTAAACAAGAGAAAAGCTAATTCAGAGCTGCCAGCATGGTGAGAGAAATTACAAAGATAATCTAGAACTCCAAATAAAATTCAAAGTAGAAAGAACAACTCTGGTATGTGTACCACAATATGTCTACTAGATATGCATATGATATATGTATATATACAAATATACATACTGCAAATTATATTGGATATCCTGCAAAGGAAGTTCAGTGTAAACATTTCAGACAAACTGCACACTTTATACTCAATAGACTTGTTTGAGCAGTCTTACGTTCGTTTCAGAGGAAAGGCTACGTGCTTCTAATATTTACAATACAGAGAAAGGATAGCTCAAACTGTTAGAAATGGACTGGCTGTTTTCACTTGGCCGTACAACAGGGAGGTGAGCAGTTATTTGAGCACTGCAAAGCTCTTCACTACATTTGCTGCCTGAGCCTTTACTTCTTCATGGAGAGAGGCAGAAGAGGAGAGTACAGACAAAAAAGAAAAGGTACAGTGACAAAACGAAGGAGAGAGAATATGGCTTGATTTCCAGAAAGAAAGTATGCTCTGGAGCAACAGTTAAAGATGCTTAATATAGAAAACAATTTTTTTTGGCTATCTGGATTAAGCTTAGGACTTAGCTATTTAAATATTTGACATGTCTATTAAACAATAAATTTAAATAGTTCCTGCAAATGAAATGAGACTAAGATGTGCATGTAGAAATAAGTGTTACGTATTCTTTGATGCTGTAAAGATTTTACATGTAAGGATCCCTAGAGTTCACTTGAATCTTTATTGAGAAATTGATACAGAAGTTGCTTTGTGTTCTTGGATGCTCATTTTCCGCTTGTGTTCTGTNATATTTCTTGTTGCTATAATGGAAATTGGATAGCTTCCTCGAAGTGATTTTTTTTTTTTTAATTGTGTTCCAAGGTGACTCATAAAGTAAAGGGGAGAGGCACTCTTCTAAGTACAGAGCTGGTATTTGAAGGCTTTATGATTATATTGCCCACTATTCAGATATAAAATTAAAGCCCCAAAGCATCAGAAACAGTCTGTGATTCTGTCTGTGACTGCAAAGGGGTCTTAAGGGGGTTGAAAAGCCAAGCCAGGCACTGAGGAAGCTGCATGGGGCTGGTTCTTACAATACAGTGAGCATAAGGCCTTCTGCTAAATTTAGTCCCCTTCCCTTCCCTTCCCTTCCCTTCCCTTCCCTTCCTTTCCCTTCCCTTCCCTTCCCTGGACCAATTTTATATAAAGCAGAAGCAGACCCCACCACAAAAGAATAAAATCTATTTAATATGGACATCAAACACCAACTTCGTGCTTTTACAGTACAGCAGAAAGTAGGGATATCTTTAATGATCACATAATTCTTGCCCTGAGAAGGTGAAAGGCCAGTGCTGCTGTCCTCCCACAAGATGTACAGCTTGGCCATTAACACAGGCCCATACACAAATGCATTACATTATTCAAGCATGTGCACTAACAACTGAGAAAAAAACCGCTGCTTTGCAACTGAATGGTCTTTTACCAAGATCCTTGTGCCAAGATGACACCGGAAACAATGGAGCATCAAGAAATGTTACATGATTCATGTTTTCTAATGTACATTTCTTATTCTTGCATTACTTATAAGTATGAAAATCATGGTGTGACATCATTACAAGCAATGGCAAAAAAGCTAGCAAGATAGTAGGGTTCTTGTAAGTCATGGTATTTAAAGATAACATTTTCAAAATACTCTTTTTTAGAATACTCTTTTTTTTATTATTTCTTATGTTGTTACCAAGCAGAGAACTTTGGGCAGATAGTGACCAGACAGAGGTCCCTTTTGGTTTGCTGGTCCAACCAGCAGTTGTGACGGTAGGGAGACAGCTCTGCATGGGACTGGAAGACTAACATCGTGAAGAAGGAAATACAATGAACAGCCTGAGGCTGTCACTTGCAATTATTGACAAAAAAAATGCCAAACCCCAGTTAAAGGATAATTTTGCCTGAAAAAGACTTGTAGCTGAGAAATGGCAATATCTATTGTTTTCATGAGAGCCTTTGTATGTTGTATGCCAGGAGACCAGCAATGGAAAACCCAAGGTAAAAAGACACTCTTTTGATGTTTGGGCCATTTTTCAGTGCGTAGGGGGGAACAGGCTGCACTGGTATCCGAAAGGGTTCGTTGCTGCCATAGTCTATGTAGATAACCTTGCCCTCAGCTCTTCCATGCAAAGGAATCAAAAGATCTTGAACAGCCTGTTTCTTCCAGATATTTCCATTCTGCCAGAGGGAATTCAGTTCCTGTTGTGAAAGGGAACTAAAAAGCTGATCTATTTTTCCTTTGTGAACAAATCTGTCCAGGTCACTGCCTTTTGCCAGGTAGAAAAGAGCCAGAGGGTGCCTGAAAAGACGCAGGGTTCCATAGAGCCTGTTGAAAGACTCACTTAAGCATCTAATAAAGGTTTCCATTTTCCTGGAATCTTCATCTAGTTGTTTTGTGTTTTGGGGCCAGAACAACAAGGAGGCTAGGAAGAAAGGCTCTACACACTGTGAAGTTGGTCCCACTTCCCGTAGAATGCTTAGAAGCAGGTTTCTCAGCACCTTGGGAGGATATAAATTAGCAGATTCAGGTTTAATGCAGTTCAGAACCACATTTGCCAAAATCAAATTCTGTTTGTGTTTCAGACTTGCTGGTGTGTTCTCCTGACACAAAAATGCATACGCTTCTACTATGTCCTCTATTTCTCTGTCAGCGTTTTGGCAATTCCTGTGGAGGTATTCCAAAATGCCAGAAAAGGAGCCTGCTTTGGAAGCCTTCACAGTGTCCCTGTACGCTTCTATGTACTGGGGCATGTTACACTTTGAGACCTGTTTACGTTTCAGTTGGTCAAAACTGAAATCACAAAATATTTCTGTGTATTTGGTAAAATGTTCTTGAACCTTCTCATACAATTTTGCCTCTACGATTTCCTTTTCATTGCTGTGTGTTTTGAAAAACACAAAGTAGTCTTCAAAAAAGTCAAATGCCTTTTTCAACCGGGATTGCAAATTACATAAAAAGCTGGAGTGATGTTTAAGAACCTTGAGCATTTCACTCTCTCTACTGGGGTTATCGACATTGAAACCACCATTTCCTGATAGATACTTTTGCAATTTTTTTCTGCACTGTGAGTCTTTTTTGCTGAAAAAAGGAACATGCCAAAGGACATCAATAACATAAAGACCAGTTTCTATCTCTCCCCAATAACCAGCAGTATTGTACGTCTGAACCTTCCTTCTAAGGTTTTTACGCTGCAAAGATTGTTCACAGTCTGCATTTTCAGCTTGCCGCTGGCATTCTATGAAAGCCCGTGAAGCATTCTCTGCAAGCTCTAGCAAGTATTTCAGCTCCTCGGCTGTCAGAACTGCTGTCTTGGCTTTGCAGTCTACACAGTGTCTTAACTTACTTTTGAAGACTTGACCTAATGTATCGGATATGTATGAATTGTGTGGTGCTCTCTCTTTGGCTACTTTGGCCCAGTATAATGCAGAGTCAAAATTCCTGTCTTTAATGTAGAAGTATCTTGCTAAGGCTTGGCAAATGTAACTGTTGTGCTCAAACCTAGCTGATGCTAGTGTTAACACAGATTCCACATTACTACCCTTCTCTTCCCTATGGATGGCTTCAATTAAGGGGGAAAACAAAGTGTCTGACTCATCGCCATGTTCCTTGCGCTGTCTAGTAATCAGCAGGGCTTGTATATCACGAAGAAGTTTGTCGTGCTTTAGCCAAGTCTTATAAAATAAATCTTCTTTCAATAAGCGCAATGTAATTTCACTTTGAGGCAAGTTATGGGTTAGTTTCAATTCTGTTAGGCACTGAGATGCTATCAATGGGTGAATGATACGAAGACCTTTGTATCTTATGTATTCATTCACCTCATCATATATTAGAATATTGGAACAAATTCCCATCTTTTCTATCAATTTGTCTTTACTGCAGCCAATCTCTCGAGAATTAATTCCCAAGAATTCTTCACATAGTGATACTGAAACTGTAGATTTTTTTACATGTGAGTTTAACAGCGTTAGATAGCAAACAAGTTGTGCTGGTCTAGAGGCAGTATTCAACTTACACAAGGTGTTTTTTACCACGTTTTCTATGTACTGTGGATCAAAGTTTTCCTTCATAATCATAAATGAATAGAAATTGTCAGGATTTGGATGCTCCTTTTGAATATATTTTAGTTTCCACTCAAAGGCCCTTTGCTCTTTTTCAGAAAGTATATGTTTTAAAGAAGTACTGTTCAATGGATTGATTGTTGAACTTTCATCAGGATTCTGAGATCTCATACAGTTTAGAATGATGACTAAAGGAGTTACATACGGAATACATTTTTCTGTTATAGCCATCTGAATTTCTTTCTGCAGAACATTGACCTTTTCTTGCTCTTCAAAATCATCCACAAGAAGTAACACTGGTAAATAGCCTGTGTCGTTGTTTGCTCCACAGGTGAGTAAAGTTGTCAGCTGTGTTCCAAAATCACTTGTTTTGTTTTTCAGAACAGCACATCTGAATCGCTTCCGGAGATCCCAAAGGATATGCATAGCTAATGTTGTCCCACCACAGCCTGGGTGGTGGTAAAGGTTGATAATTTTTACAGGTGATTGGTCAGCACTGTCAGATGAAGACACGATTAGGTGTTCAAGCTTTTCATAACTGTCCCTTCTGATAAAATCTGAAGTATACTTTTCAGAAGAAAAATAGAAATTCCACCATGATACTTTACCACCTCGATAAAAAACTTCTTCCCGCTCTTTAAGGAAATTTTTAAATTTATCTTCATCCTTCTCTATTCCGGTGTCTTTGCATTCATTTTCACAAAGTATTTCCAATGCTGCCATGGAGTCTTTTTCCTTCTTTAGAAGAACGGTAGAATGACCAACAGAAGGCAGAAGTCTTTTAGAAGACTGTGTCATTGATTTTAATGTCATGATGGTACCATTTACCATTTGCAGGGTCAAGTTAGATACACATTTGTTGGAAAGTTCTTCCTCACTAATGCCTCTGAGATGCAGAAGATCTTTCCATTGCTGGTACGTACCTGCACCAATGCAAATGCAGACCATGTATTCTAGTCCCTTTAATTCTTGGTAAAATGTCATAAAAGTGTCAGTAAGGGGATCCGCTGAATCTTCCACTGCGGAAAGCAAAAGAAACACTATTAAAAACTTTCCACTCTGCCTTACATCTTTGTGTGAAAGAAATGAAATCATTTTTCTGACACTGGCAGCTCTGTCTCGTTGCCATGAAGTGGGATCAAGTGGTAGGGTTTTTTTGCCTTTGAAGTCTGATCCACCGTTGCAGAGAATCCAGTTGGTCTCCTGATGCAGTTTCAGTTTTGCAGCTTGTTCAGAAACTGGACCCTCCATGTTTTCATAATAATCTGGGAAGTAAAGTTTGGCATTTTGACTTTTGTTGTAAGTCTCTAACACACCATTCCTTTCTGATTCAAAATCGAAGTCAAGCACAGCAAACCATTTTATTTCCTGTAAAAAGTCTAGGTGTGAAGTTTGACTTGGGTGGCACTTGTTTGTCACCAAAATGTAGTAGTCATAGTAGGAGCTATCCAGTGAGTCCCTGTTACCCGTGAGCAGACTAACTAGCTTTAGTCCTTCTTTCATTGACTTCTTTTGCTTTAAGTTATATTCTTCCTCTGCTCTTTTACGAGAATTTGCTAAGGATGGCAAGGTACCTTTAAAACTTTCAAATTCTTTTGAATTGCAAATATTTTTGGAACTAGCTCCATCCCTGATGAAGACAGCTTTTTCCCAACTCTTAGTCTTAAAGTTATATGTCTTGGTAGAGAAATAGTTTGTACCACAGATGTGGTGTTGGGGAATCACATCTATTTCAATGACAAACAGATGTGATGGAGCTCCATTTTGTAATAGTACTTCCACAAATCTAGGTTCTCTAATGCAAGCTTTTGCAATGCTGATGTATTGCCCATGAAAGTACTTTCCAATCAATGTATTGAAATGGTTAATGTATGCTTCTTTCTCGGTAACTTTTATTCCTTCAATTTCCCCATGTGGCTTGTCACGTACTCCAAAATGAATAGTGCCATTTGTGCGGGAGTTCATGCAGGCTGCAGCAAATTTAAAGACATCGTTGCTGAATTTCATCATGACATCCTCTTCTACTGCCTTATCTGTGTTGGTAAGTAATTTGAATTCATGTGCTGGATCAATGAAGTTGAGTGGCCCTGTTTCAGGGACATTAAGTATATTATACTGTATGTATCGAGTAGCATCACTGAAATTATCAAAAGGATATGGCTTACACATATTTCCAGTTGGATGCTGGTTGCTCGACAGTGGCTTCTCTGATATATTCTCTTTGTCAGCTGACTTCATTGCTTTTTCTTCTTCATTGGGCTCTGTCTTAAAATCCTGGGGTATACTGGAAGTAAAAGACCCAGATTTCTTCTTGCACACTTTCTTTGCAATTTCTCCATCTTCCCCTTCTCTATCAAGACTCTGTTCAGTGGCTTCTTGACCCACAGCCTGGTTTGAGCCTTTAGCTAGATTGTCATGCTCTTTCAGGAAATACATTATTCGAATAGTGGGTCCAAAAGGTATGCCCATTTGCACAAAATCTGCTTGATTCATCAGTTTCAAAGTAGAACCAGTCACATCTTGGTTGAACAGGATTTCGGCATATTTCTGGTCAATCTTAACAACTTCAGTTGCCCATTGTTTGACTTCCTCTTTTGTCAACTGTTCCATATGTCGATACGAATGTGTTTTCTCATATTTTTCAGTGTTTGCATTGTCCATCCTCTAAGGAAAAAAATCACAAAATTACTAAACAAGTGATTTATAATAGCCTCTTAACTGAATAACACTTGTTTCCTTGCTATTATCAACCGTTAATATCTTCATTAGTGTAATCTGCCACATGAAATACAACAGTTCAATTAGGGGACATTGTGGGAATGTGATGTAAGATCATATATAAAGCATCAGATACTTATATTCATTACAGAATGATTTTATTTGAACACTGTTTTTAAACCACTTCTGTGGCTGACATCACACAAAAATTGTGGCTGGTATCTATCTATTTGTGGTCATTTGGACACCCATTTGTATGGGCCATCCGGTAATAAAAAAAAATAAAATCATAAAAATCATAGAATCACAGAATATCCTGAGTTGGAGGGGACCCATGAGGATCACCAATTTCAACGCCTGAGTCCACACAGGACAACCTAAAGGTTAAACCACGTATCTAAGAGCATTGTCCAAACACCTCTTGAACACCAACAGGTTTGGGACCATGACCACTTCCCTACAGAGCTCGTTCCAGTGCTTGACCACCCCCTCAGTGAAGAACTTTTTCCTTATACCCAATCTGAACTTCCCCTCTTGCAGCTTGTGTTCTATCACTGGACACCAGGCAGAAGAGATCAGCACCTCCCTCTCTGCTCCCCCTCATGAGGAATTTGTAGACAGCAGTGAGGTCACCTCTCAGTGTCCTCTTTTCTAAGATGAACAAACCCAGTGTCCTCAGCTGCTCCTCCTAGGTCATGCCCTCTAGCCCTTTCACCTTCTTTGTTTCCCTCCTTTGGACACATTCTAATATTTATATCTATTTTATAAAAACATATTTATATAGTGAAGTATAGTGGGACAATCCCTTTTTTTGAGCAGTTCACTATACTGTGCCTAGTGCACCCCAGGTTATGGTTGGCCCTTTTGGCCACCAGGGCATATTGTTGACTCTTAGTGTGCTGACCATGAGCCAAACCCCCCAGAGCCCATTCTGCAGGGCTGTGCTCCAGCCTCTTGTCCTCCAATCGACATGTACATCCAGGATTTCACTGTTCCAGGTGCAGGATCTGGCATTTGTCCTCAACAAATTTCATATGGTTGGTGACTGCCCAGCACTCTAATCTATCAAGATCTCTCTGTAAAGCCTCTCAATCAATGCCTCCTCTTAATTTAGTATCATTGGCAGACTTGTTTAGCGTGCACTCAGCTCCTGTGTGCGGGTCATTGATAAAAGCATTGAAGAGAATCAGCCCTAAAATTGAGCCCTGGTGAACACCACGAGTGACTGGCCACCAACCAGGTGTTACTCCATTCACTGCCATGCTTTGAGACCAACCTTCCAGCCAACTGTCACCCTTTGTGTTGTCTGTATGTCACCAATGGCTCTCACTAAGTTCCCAGTTTGGTGAAGAAGAAAAATGAACTGCACACAGAAATCCATCCTTTTCTTTACCCTTAGGTGGGGTTTGGTACAGAATTTACATGAGTAACACTGCAAAGAGACATTGGGGTGGAAAGGTACTGCTGTGATCACTTAGCTCTTGCTATTGCACATGAAAGGAAAATCTTTGCCAAGTTACCTTTCCAGTACCTTTTGTGTCCACTAAGGTTTCTCAAATGAAACCAAAGTCAGTAGTTCAGCCGCATTTGTGGAGATAAGTGACAGGAAGCAGAACATCTTACAATCCCCTCGGTCTCAGTTAATGTGGACTTTCTTGCAAAAACTTTAAAGAAATAAAATAATTTCCCTTAATAGCATCTAATTTCACTTTATCCTCTCACTTCCTTTGGGAGAATTACATTCAGCCACCTGAAATGCTTACTCTATGAAGTTGCACCCAGCCACAGTTGTTGCAGCAGTGGTAATGGTCTCCTCCAAGCACCTTGTCTCATTTGTAGCTGACTGTTCCTGGGACAAAATGACTTCTTAGATTTTTTCAGTGAAATTTTGCTTTCTAAAAGAACACTTAGTTATCTAAGCCACCCTAGCAATGTGCTTTGCTCAATCTATTATTTGATTTCCTAAACTGTAAACTTCAATAATGAGAAGCTCTACTAAAGATTTCTCATGGCTAGTGCAGGCAAACAGCTGAGAACCTTTGGCCAAGCTGCCTCCTGCTGTAACCAATGTACACGAGAGCCAAGAAGCAGGGCTGGGGTTAAGGCAGCCTGGGGTTGTGTTTTCTTTTAACAGACCCTCCCTTTTGCTCACAGAAAAACTAGTTTCTAGTTCTTTAAAATGCACTATGGTAAGTGCATATCGTCAAAACTTGAGGGTGCAGGGGAAAAGAAGCCCCGTGTTTCCGTTCAGTGACGGCAGCAGTTACCGATTCCCCAGCAACTCCACCCAGGGAATCGAAAAGCTGAGAAAAGAAACTGAAACTAAAGCACTTCTGCTCAGAGACAGCGCTCAACACAGCAGTGTAAAAGTATGATTTTAATTCCCACCAAACATACTTTCTAATAGAGGTACAATTTACTCCTAACATAAAAGCAAATATTTGTATGTGCTCAAAACAGTTATGCCACGTTTCAGTGTTTGGAGCTCCCTAATGAGATGAAGCTCCAGAAGGGGATACTTTCGTTTCCTAGACCTCTTGGCACCATTTCTATGTTTCGTGTTCCTGGCTAGGTAATGATTCTGGCCAGCTGAAATGCTCTAAACATGTCCTTTTCCAACATGGAACAACTCTATCATATTATTTCTGCAGAATAATTTCCTTGAGGACATATTCCTTAGGTTTATTTCACTGTAATCTCATAACAACCACTTTTCACATGCAGACATTTGCAAGAGTTTATTTTAGTAGATTGTAGATGATCTTCTATATAAAATTAATGTCTTAAAAGAAAAAAAAGGTATCAGACTAAGCCATCAGATAGATCTCCATAAAATATTCCAGCCTAGAAGTAAATATGCATGTACTTACTGTAACTGCTCTGTTCTGCAGGTTTTTTCCTATAGTTGTTCAATACATATATTTTGTTCAAGCAGGAATCCCGACAGCTAAAATTCAGCTGAGCTGCTCTTCTAAAGTATGAGAAAAAAAACAACCCCAAATTAGTTTCTAACAGAAGACTTGGGTCTGGGGTCAGAAACAGTAGTAAGGAAAGAGCATTGACAGAGGCAAACACCCATCTCCAGAGGACAGAAATGGCAGTACCTGCTGGAGAATATTCGTTATTCCTTACCTTCTCCTTGTATGCTTCTGCTCTACCCTTCCAACAGGGTGTTCACATGCTGTGGACAGTCAGAACTGGCTGTTGGAGAGAAACAAGAGGAAGTTCATGGAGGGTGTTTGGGAGGTTCTAGTGCTCTCCTCCCCTTTTGCTTTCTCTTTTACCAATCAAGGTTGCTTCTGGTCTGCCTCTTCCTGACTTGCTGCTTGGAAAATCCTTCTTCTCTTAGGAAATGAATGCAAGAATTCTGTTCTGGAATGTCACCATCCAGCAATTAATTGGCAATGAATTAAATTATTTTTTCCCAAATGGGGTCTGTTTTGCCCATAATGGTAACTGGTAAGTCATCTCCCTGCCTTTTCTTGACACGGGAGCTTCAGCACCTTCCTCTGCTATTCTGCTAAGGGTGGCTGGATGGGCATCTGGCAGCCACACAAGGTCAGCTTACCACAGTCCTTCAGGATGGTATCTGTTCTGAGAACAGCTGGGTGAGGTCACCAGGGCACTGCAAGTTTTAGAAAGCAAAGAGGATCTCCGGCCACCGCAAAGCCTTGGGGTGCTGGCAGGGAGATGAGGGAGGTGCTGAACTCAGTGGTATTTCTCTGGCGATGGGTGCTGCTGTGATTGCAGGTTGTGCAAACCTGAAGGAGCCAGCTGGAGGGCAGGCAGCACCGACCCCTGTGGGGCCAGACCCCAAAGTGTGTCACTGGGGCTCCCCCTGTGCTGGTGGTCAGCACTGGACCCCTCTGTCTGAGGGACCTGGGGACTCACAGAACTGGAGGAAGCTGGGCTGCCAGGTGTCTCCAGGGAAGGAACCTGCAGACCTCTCAGAGGAGCCGAGCTATTTGATCTGGAATAGACTAGAATAGACTATTTCAGTTGGAAGGGACCTAAAATAATTATCTAGTCCGACTGCCTGAGCAATTTGGGGCTGACCAAATTAAAGTGTGAAGGCATTGTCCAAGTGCCTCCTAAACACTGGCAGGCTCAGGGCACCCACTGCCTCCCCCGGAAACCTGTTCCAGAGTTTGACCATTTCTCTGTAAAGAGATGCTTCCTCGTGTCCAGTCTGAACCTCCCCTGGCACAGCTTTGAACCGCTGGTACCCATCCTGTCCCTGGAGCCCCGGGAGAAGGGCTCGGCACCTCCCTCTCCTCGGGGAGCTGCAGAGAGCCAGGAGGTGGCCCCTCAGCCTCCTGCTCTCCGGACGGGACAAGCCCAGAGTCCTCAGCCCCTCCTTATAGGACATCCCTTCCAGCACTTCCACCACCTTTCTTGGCCTCCTAGATATATATTAATTAGGTCTTTCCTTTTCCTTGGCTTATTAGAGATGGAGAAAAAGTGATAGCAGCCCCTTTTATTAGAAGAAGTTTTTCTACATACTAAGGACTTACTTCATTTTCTTGGTATATTTTCCCACGAAGATAAAACAATCTTTTAGGCCTTTTCTAAACCTTTTTTCTCACTGAAGTTGCTTCTCAAAGCGCTTCCTCATTTGGCTGTATCTTTCAGACACACTTGAAAGGAATTTCAAATGGAATCCAATTTTCTGACTGTGCCAGCCTGCTGCTTACAGGAGCGATCCGGAATATTTGAGTGTAATTGGAATGTTCTGTGCTTTTAGATACGATCTGTGGCTGGGACAAAGCATGACAGGCTTAGAGGAGTTGGAAAGGTCTAGAAAGCCAAGTTTTGAATTTAATATGATTTCATAAATATAAAAAATCAGCAAGGTGAAGTTAAAGAGGAAAGTGTAACTCTAAGGAAAACACATGAATGATGTCCAACACAATTTTGGGTTTCTCCCAGGTAAGCTTTTGTTTTCACTTAGCAAAACAACCTTATCCATTTCCTATTAAGATGTAAAAAAAGGTATATAGACGCTACTTTTTAGAACTACAGAAAATATAAAAGATGCACATTGCTGAAAATCTCAGTGTTGACATTAGGCAGCCCTTTTCTAATGAAGGACGTGTTCATGTTTGGTGGGGTATGCTATTGTACAGGGGTGCCCTGCCCGCGTGTTCTGCATGAGATGGTGTCTGAGTTACCAGACCCAGCCACCAGCAGCTCCACGCTTTGCCCTGGGCCGTGGCACGGAGCCTGCGGAGATACAGGCGTGGTGTCTTTTTAGGTGGAGCAGGATTTCCAGCACAGTGGTATTTGCACTGCATGTTTAACCCAACTGTGATGCAAATTTATACTTGAACGGACTCCTTAGATGTCTAATCTTTTGTTTGTCTTCTACACTCTTTGTCTATTGTTTATTTACCACAGATTCTAATCAAGAAATGATCCTTTGCTTTTTTTCCTCATTATTTTAACGACAGAGCACAACTGTCACTTTCCATCCCAAGGCTGCAGAAGTTTCCTTGTTTATGATGTGATCCCTTTATATTTGGCTGGGAAGTGTTTGGAAACTTTTGTTGGAGTTTTGCTGCTCTCTAGGAAAGCCTCCAGGCTCCACAGAAAGGCACTGAGAGAGCAGGGCTTCTCCTCCGTCAGAGCCGGGCTCGTCTCCTGCACTCGGGAGTCTCTAGGAAGAACTACTCGTTGAGCAAACACGTCTGTACAGACTGACATGGACTGTTAAATCGTCAGCCAGGGATGAAGGTTGGATCCTGTGCTTCCACGCTGTTGAGATGCTTATGAACGACATTCTGCAGTTTTTCCTGTGTGAGTAGAGAATATGCTCAAACGCATAGCATGACTTACTGCTCAAGGGCCTTCTAATACCATGGCTTTAAAAAACATCATCTTTGCTTGGCTGCAACAATATTCTCAACACAGCCATTTAGCTGCCTAGCAAGTAGCCGCTATAGATCAGGAAGCCTCTTGTGGGAAGCAGGATTGAGGAATCAGTCCATTCAAATGGACGAGTCATCTGGGATGTGCTCAATTCACCTCTGTCAGTAAAAATTAGTATTTGCTCGTATTAGCTCCATGCCCTTTCTCCTTCTCCCCGCCCCAAGCACAGCCACCCAGAACTTCCTGCCATCTCCTGTGGGAAGCCGTGTCCCTCCGGCTCCCGGCAGAGGGTGACGCAGATGCATCGGTGGCAGAACTACCGGCTGATCCTCTCCCGCCGCTGCTCACGGCGGCAGCAGGGCTGGAGATCAGCCACTCCAGCTCCCCATCAAAGCAGGGCGTTGGGAAAATCTCGTTCCCTACCTATTATACCAATTAATCTTGATAATATAAAATCGTGTTAACTTTCTTTATATATAGTTTACATTGTATACTGAATAGCCATGCTTATGCAAGCAAACTAAAGAACCTCAGTTCATCGTAAGCGGGAGAAGGGCAGCCGAACCCCTGAGATAAGGACTTTGCTTCTCGGCATCTTAAAAGCTGTTCATGAAGGATAAAAAATACCCCTGGACAACCAGGAGAACACCAGCCTCCTAATCCCTCTAACTCATCTTTGAAACCTTCCCCCTCTCCATCACCACAGAGAAGTAACTCCCCAGCATCTCTGGGCAGCCAGTTCCAGCGTGCCACCGCCTGGGCAGTACAAACGTACAAAAGATTTTTCTTATATTCATAGGGAATTCGTCTGTGCCCATTGCCTCTTGTCCCGCCACCGGGCACCTCTGGAGAGAGCCTGGTTCTCTCTTCATTGCACCCCCTTTCAGGTATTTATAAACACTGATAAGATCCCCCTGAACTGATTTATTTTTGTTTGTTGTGAAAATACTTAGAAGCATGTCCACTACTGACAGGTTTGAACACAGAGGCTGCAGAGGGGGAGAAACAGCTACTTCTGTAAATCTCTCGGCATTTTTTGCCCCGTTACTGCATTTATTACTGCAGTGACATCGCCCGTGGTGAGCTGGGGGGTGTGGGCCACTGCTCACTTCCCAGCAACTGAAACGGCCTCTCCAGCAGGAAGGGGAGGAGGAGAGAGGGCAAAACCCCAGCAAAACCCCAGATTTTGCACATCCCAAAGGGCAGTCCCAATTGGAAACACACAAATGAAGTCAGCTTGGATTGAAAGCTGGAGAGTTTGTGCGGATGGTCCCTGAGCCTCTCCATCCTTCGGGAACGTCAGAGTTCTGCTCCCAGGCTCAGGCCAGAGGGCTATTTCTCCAGGAGCAAATCTGGTGACCGTTGAACCTTTGAGAGCACCTCAGAACTTCTCACAAAGATGTGCCTCTGGGAGGGGCCAAATCCGCGTTTCCTCACACACAACAGCGATGTCCTTTTCCCTTTTTTCCAGCACCATGAGATCAGAATATTTACTGAAAACCAGGTTATTTTTCCTCATCTTTGAAAGAGGCGGGAAGAACGTTTAGTAAATAATGATTAGGGAGGTATTTTAAATAATATCATATTTAAATAATTTTTCACAATACAGAATACTTTAAATATTCCCATACAGCCTGTCTTAAAGGGTGGGCACGCTGCACGCTGTCTCATTGCTCACCCTGATGATTTTCCACACAATTAGCTGTTACCGAAGTATCTTTTTCTTTTCCTGTAGATTATTCTAATTCAATTCCTCATCCCCCTTTTCCCTGGCTGCACCTGACTGATGCCATCTAAAAGCTGTGAAAATACTAGTGAATTTTCCTGCAGGACTCAGACCGCTGCTGACAGACCTCGGTGAAAGAGGATTCCTCTGTTTGTGAGGGGACCCGTACCCCCGGCGCTGGGAACAGAGCGAGACGGGCTTCCTTTGCCCCGGAGAAATACCTGGGATGTGACATTCCGCAGCGTGCAGAAACGACTCGACTATTACTTGCGCTTCAAGTCAATGAGAATCAGGCTCTTGGGCAGCACAGAGAAAACCAGTTCAAATGCAAAGGAAAGAGAATTTAATGAAAACACATTATTTTGAATAATATACATATGTACATTTTTTTACTGTAACTGCCTGACAGAGCCGTTTCTGTGCTTGTAAATTAAAAGATAATGTTACATTAAAAGAGTTAAAATAATAACTTTATTTTAAACCCCAACGATATTCTGCAGTCTGACATACTGCATTTATTACTTTTCACGCCAATATGGAGACCTTCTCTTGTAAAAGTCAACCCCAATAAAAAACTCCCCCCCACATTTTTTTTTGCCATTTTTTTAATAAAACAAGTGTGGGAAGCGTCTTAGGTCTGATTCCTCCCTGTGCCTCCCCTTCATTATTGTCATAAAATATATAGGTTTTATATTGCAAATTTTAAGCTCTCCCTTTGTCTTTTGTATTCACAAATAAGGAAAAGTAAGGAATGAAAAAACCCCATATTTTTCAAGAAAAAGAAGCAAAAACCCCTATTAATCAAAAGCAAAAAAAAATAAATGGGCAATTTGGAGCATCTGAAGGAAAGGGATTGTCAGTCTGAAGAGAAGTTGTTATTTCAAGAAAACCTGGCATAAGCCCTTGCCATTCTTGGAGTTGTGGGCGTTTCCTTTCGAATATATGATAAAGAAAAAGAAGTCACTTCTGCCTTTTCAGATGCTTTGGTTTCCTGTTCCCATGCCGTCATGTACATCTAGGAGAAAACAGATATGGTACCCGTTGTCTATGATGCTGCTTTTAAATTGCCTTTAAAATGGCACTGTTGCAAACACAGCAACAACCCAGGCTCTAAACATGACAGTAAAAGGGTTCTGCAGCACGAAGGACACCTCTGGGGACCTCTTTGGCACACACCCAGGTTTGAGGGAGTTTCTCATACCCAAAAGATCAGGAGTTTTGAAAAGAGTGTAATTAGTCTCCAGCAGTATTCTCACTTTTGAAGAGCTGGGGCACATCTAGAACTTTGTGATCAGTTCAGAGTGTGTGAGGCACGTGTGTGTGGGGGGTGTGTGTGTGAGAGGACGCAAAGGTTGATAAAAGCATCAGGAAAAGTGGAATGAAAAAGCTGTTCCCTGGCGTTAGGGATGGGCTGCTCTGCAGGTCTGCTGGTGCTGCCCCAGGGGTTCCCGAGGGCACCAGAGAGACTGGTTTGAAAAATCATCTTCGGGTTCAAAGTGAGTAACTCCAAGCAGAAGAAAAATGCCGTTGGTAATTCATTATCACCTTCTCACCGGTCAGCGTGCGTTTACAAGCATGGCTATGTGTTGGCAGGCATAATTTGGACACCCAGGTGAAGATGTGACCCACACAGGATTTTTGATAGTGTGAGTACTGAATGCTAGCGCAGTCACACAAACACTGTGATTACTCAGCCAGCCGATTAGGATGTTGTTAAGAGTGAATATTTTCTTTTTCACCCGTAACAGAGACAGAACACATCAGAAAATCAGGGGAAATGGGACACCATAGGCTTGGTAGCAAATAAAGACTTGTGAGCTGTCCTTAATTTGTAAGAAAGACCGCTGCTATTCACAGCCGATCCACGGCAGCCACACCGCGATGGCAGGAGCTTTGCAGGGAATTCACTCTCGCGCCAAGACGTGCTGCAAAGCAGGGGACTGGAACAGAGGCGGGACTACCAGCCGCTGACGGCACAAGCCCAACCTGCTGGGGTCTTCCTGGTCCCTACTCGCCAAAAGCCTGCCATGGTGTTCCCAGCCAGGCTGCTGAACGAGAACACCTTCGCTCTAATCCATTAGGTGAGACACAAATGAAGACATTGCTCACTCAGGTGACTAAGCCTTGTCCCTCAGTATTTCGGTGGCCATTTTAACAACCACGAATGGCTCAGCTCAGCAGTTTCAGCGTTGCCACCCCCACGCCCAGCTCTACTTGTCCCCTGCTGGAAGCTGCCGATTGAACTGCTCTGGTTGAGGCTCCGAGGTGCTCAGTGGGAAGCGTTGGTGTCTCCGTGCCATGAAACTACAGCCACCCTCTGACAACATCTGGGAATTCTCATTAGAAACTGTGCTTGAAGATCTTGGCTTCCGTTTTGCTCACTTAGACAGAGCTGGCACAAAGGACGGACAGCCTGGAGTCTTGAGGGAAAGCGAGGGACTGGGCAGGAAACGGTGCAGGGAGGGATGTAGCTCAAACCTGTTTTCTTTCTTACCCCTCTGGCCAGAATCAAGCACCAGCCACCAAAATGGAAATTGTTCTGGGTGCAACAGTGTTTGTCTTTGAGCTACCACGAGCGCACGTGGGCTTCAACTTACGGTAGATGGTCTTGCTGCGGCGGCTCAGGAATATGCTGAATGACTTCATAAACGGTGCTAAGCATATCCTGGCCTGGGGCAGAGTCAGAGCCAGGAACAGACTGACCTGAAACCTAGGAGTAGCAGAGAGTATTCCTACTGTAAGTACAAATGGGAAAAGATTCAACAGAAATTAAGCTGATGATGTAACTTCTCGGTTTTTTAACTTTTCCCTATGAATGGTTTGCGTGTGGATTTAACACTTCTTCTCTACCAGTTTACATTTCGAGTATGTTTTTATCACATTTATAGTAAGGCAAGCAGTAGTTTTACATTCAATTAGGATCTCAGAAGATTTAGGATGCAGCTCTGGCATTTAATATAGCGAGTATTTTATATTAGTGTTCCACAAGTCAAGGAAGGAGCATTTAATAAAGAGAGAAGCAGGAGAATTGATAGTAACAAAGGAGAAAATATTCAGGGAAAGGGTTCGGGATAAAACTCCAGCCAGCATATCACAAAGAGAGAACAGCAAGGAATTTTCATAAGCGAATAGTGAAAATGTTCAATATATTAAGTATACAAATCTGCTTTTATGCCAACACAACACCTGGACTCCCCATCCATCAGGAATTCTCAGTCTTTCTGCCTATACCCAGCCTCCAGTTCTTCAATATCTTTACTTTCTTATTTTCCTGCTAAATAACTCAAATGAATCAGCGGATCAAATGCTGACTTTAGCTGCAATGCCATAAATCTGAGTAACTGAACATAAACCAGTGGAATTTCTCTTGTTTCTCGAACATTTACTGGAAATTGGAATAGATTTCATTGCTTGTACATCTATTCTGTTGTCCTTGTCACCTCTCGCCCCCCTCCTGACCCACTAAGGCCCCGATTCAACAAGAACCTGACTCTGCGACGTGATCAGCCTGAGGGGTCTCATTGCATGTGCAAAGCTGTGATGATGTAGGGCCCGATCTCTGTACTTAATGAGCTCCTACGGCCGTAATCTATGACTTTTTTTTGCAAATATACCATGTATTCTGAGAACTAATTGTAATAACGAATAGGTGTGGCTGTTGATGTGACCCTGGGTGATCACCTTTTACGAGCTCTCCCTGACCTGACCATATTGATGTTCTCCACAGGTACAAGACTCAATTGCCAGAAATTTTCCCTCGCAAAGGGAAAGTGCTTCTCCTGCTTCCTTCCAGTTTCAGTCTGTTGACCCTAAATGTTGCGGCCCTATTTCTCATTTTTATTTCGTCCTTTCACACCACATCAGAATGATCTCCAGCTGCTGCACAGTAACGTCAGCAAAGCCACAGCGCAGAGGAGCAGCAGATGTAGTAGGGTATTTTCTGCTACAAAACTCCTGTGCTTAAGTCCTGCCCTGCAATACATGAAGCTAACAAAATAATTCTTGTGAAATACAGCTGAGATTTAATTGGTGTATTTTTACAATGTAAGTACCCCCCTGAGGCTTTCCTGCACTGCCAAAGTTGTACGTTGTGTGAGCCACGCATCAGGGCCAGGGGAGGACATGGCACCACAACAGTGAATCTGCTCGTGTGACACAAGTGGGTCAGTGCCACCCCTCTACCCAACACCACCCACGGTCTTTCCATTCGGGCAGCTGAGCTGAGATCGCTGTCCTTAGAGCTGGGTCAGTTCCTTAGTGCTCCGTGTTGAGACAGGCACGGAACCAGCCACGCGGTACGGGGAGAGTAAGAGCTGGGTGAGCAACAGCCGAGAACGTGGTGTCATACAGGCATCCGTAAAAGCAACAGAACAAAAGTGACAGAAGGACTCTAGTACAGGTATTTAGAACACCTTAGGAAACAGAAACTAGCCACCACTTTATGATGTAAAATCACATACCCGAGAACCATTGGCAAGATCAGGAATAACGACAAATTCATATATCCCAAAATCATCCAAAGCACTTTCATGTCCTAAAGTCAGAACAAACAAACATGAAAGAAGGTACGAAGATGTATCATGAACCTGGGAAATAATGAATGGCAAAGTAATTTAGGCTAATTTTTAAAACATCTGAATATTGGTTGTTTGATCTGCTTTAAACTGCTTCCATCTTTGAGGTCCCTCCAACTCTAACCATTCTGATTCCATGACTCTATGAGCTACGGTTCTATGATCATTGAACCAGTTGCCAAATTGTATCTGGGACTTCAGACACAACTTGTAGTTAGGGTGGGAGTATCCTTCTCTACCCTCCCACTGTCCAGGGGATTTGAGACTCCTGGTTGCCCCTTGGGCCACCACCCAACAGCAAAGGCTGCAGCACTGAAGACATCTCCTCCGACACCACTCCAGTATCTGGGGTGAAGGACCCTCTGTGCTCAAGTGACTTTTTCTTGCCTTCCTAAGCTTCCTCCACTTCCCTGTCCCCTCACAGGGAGCCGGTTATGGCCTGCTCTGGTGCTTTGGTAGAAAAGGATGGCATCTCACCTCTCACTGCTATCCCATAATAACACCCATTTATTTCATATTGGTGAGAACGGCAGCATAGAGGTGATTCCAACGGGGATTAGCAGCTGGAATTCAAGGGAAGAGGGTACATACTGCTGTGAACTCCAGGGGTGAGTTAACCCACGCTGACCTGTGGTCATCCTGGTTTTACCTGAACTAAGCTGCCACAGAGGGGTGCAGCCCGAGCTAAAAACACTTCCCTTCCTTTCCTCCTTTCTTTTTGTAAGTGGAGATGCCATTTTTTTTTCAGGCATAGATTTTGACCTTATGCTCCCGTTTCTTTCATTAGCATTACCTGAAAATGTCTGTGCCTTTCTGTAGTCAGTCTGTGGCCTAGAAAACACAAACATGCTTTTCAGGTTGATGTCACAAGCCGAGGAAAGAAAATTAATATGATAAAATGCAATTCTCGTGATAGAAAGGACTTCAAGACCTAAGAATGATTTATTTCTGTACCTGCTCTGCAGCTTCTGTCGTATCACTGAAAAGAAGAGAAAAAGAAAAATCATTCTTTTTGCTCCGATGGTCCCAAAGAAGAGCTGGAGCGTGCTTAACCTTTACATACCTTTATGTGGCTGGTATCTTTTCCATATGAATAAAAAGGCCATAGCTAGGATCAAAAATAATGAAATTCCTGTTATTACTGCAAGAGACGACAAAGATTTTCCTTTCTGGGCCAGTTTTTCCAGTCCTGTGCCAAAGAAGAAGAGTACTGCGTTTAGGCTCGTGTTCTGTGCAATGTGCTATTATCACACTGAAAAAGGTGTCTTTTGAAGTTCATCTGAAGGCAGTAAACCTGCACGCAGATACAAGATAGACACAAAATTTGTGTTCCTTCAAATGAGTAATATTTTTCTTCCCCCCCCAGTCTCCTGAACTGGGAAAGCAATGATGTGCACCTCAGAAATGAGTCCAGAGCAGACAGGGATCTAGCAGTCAGTGAAGGTCAGTGAATGTAACCCATGAATTGCAGCAGCACAAAAAGTAGGTGAATATTCTAATCTTGGGCATAGAGACTCCAAAGCACCAAGAACATAGGTGACAATGAGCTGAACAGCTTTAGCTAGATGGGAGGGAAGTCCTTGCTGTAGGAGCTGGAGAGCAGGAGGCATAACTGAAGTGCTGGGTTTTCTCTGAAGGTTTTCAGATCACTGACAGTTCTGGTGGTTTATCACATCCCTCAGAAGCTGATAAATCACCTCGGTTGTGTTCATGCCTAAATATATCCAAAGTATTTCTTTCCTTTGCTCAGACCTTTTGCTGGGATTCGCATTAGCAGCAGTTTTCCAGCAGGATTTACTGATGCAGCACAAAGACAGTCTGTTTATAATGACGTACACAAAAGCCTGTTGAAAGCATTTGCATAGAATTTGCAAAGACAGGAATGTGAAAGTTAGGAACTGCCACTTAGAGTTCCTTGTGCATTCTGAATTTCCTCCTTTTCCTCTGAATGGTGCAGAATTAATGTAATTAAAGGCCGCACCACACTCGGTCAAGGTAAATGAATGCTGCGTGTGTGTCAGTGCCAGGTTCATCCATCCGACTCCGAGCCCTGCGCAGGGACTGGTGTTGCCCACATCCCCTCACACCTCCACCACACGCTGACGCTCTGCCCGCTCCCTGCGCAGCCGCCAGCCCAGAGCTTGGTACCTGCATTTCAAACCACCTGCATCCAGAAGACGTGGGAAAATAAATCCCTGCAATTCCACCAAATTTGTTTAATGCTCTTACAATGTACTGCTTTCCTCAGAAAAAAACCCCCTAACACTCAGTAGAAAAAGCCGAGACCTTAAAAATATTCACAGATTCATGGATCTGACAGAGTTGGAAGGGACCTCTAGAGATCATCTAGTCCAGCTCCCCTGCTAAGCAGGATTGCCTAGAGCATGTCACTCAGGACTGCACCTTTAAAAAGAATAATTTCAATTTTAAAGTCAATAAATCTTATTTAATTATTAAATTATTTATACTCAATAAATCAGGGAGAAGGGATGTAGGATGATATTCATAGTCTTTGTTTAGCATGTTTAATGCTATAAAATTTCTGTTCAGTTCCAAGGGGAATTGAGCCTGAGCAGGATCTGGGAGGTTTAGCCTGGGGGGTGAATTTGCACCTCAATCAGTGCCGCCCCGCACAGTGGGGGCTCCACACCTGGATTTGGTGCCATTGGAATAAATGTTCATCAAGAACAAAATGGCTATAGAGGAGGGAAACTTTTTTTCCCAGCTGTTTTAAAAAGCTTTATTTAGGCAAAATATTTGTAATTAGGAGATGTATCCTCAAGTGCAACTAAACATAAAGCTGTGGAGTTTTTCCTTCGTTTTGGGCTTTGAAAGGAAATCTCAGCTGAATTTTTTAACACTTATTGATGAAAATTCACATTTATATCATATCTTATATGAATTTTCTGGGGAAATGTAATTTTAATTTCCAATCACACATAGCTCAGGTTGCATTTTTAGTTAGTTTTGAAGCGGAGTGTTCTCAGTGTAAAATCCCAACCCATCTTCCTCCCAGCATAATTAACACCATGGATTTGTGGGGAAGCCAAAAGTCAGCCTGAGCCACAGCCCCCTGCCCTCCTTCTTCATCTCCCTAACAAATGACCCAGCTCTTTGTCCTGCACAGGTGAGAATGCTTTGTTAAATCTTCTAAAAGGCAATCTAGTCCCTCTTGTTGAACATTAATAGGATACAATCCTTATCTGAAAATACTTGTATCGATCTGCATTAATAAGAGATATCAGACTTCCTCAATAGCTGGTTCTTCACCATCTGCTCCTGGAGATTTTGTGAAACCCTGCTTTGTTGCCGCGTAGCGCAGTCTGAGACAGGAACCGCGGTGAGAATGTCTGAGGAACAAAGGTGTGCGCTCAGCAGAGCCTCGCAGTCCATCCACAGATTCATGAATGCCACAGTGAAATAATTTTTATGAACAGGTTGTAATAAAACCTTTCATGGTCACAGCTTGCATGATAATAAATCGGAGGTTCTTACAAACCTAACCACGTACCTCACCACACTGGAAAAATATTAAAGCCTCCACTGCTGCTAGTCTGAGCCTGGTTATTGCAGTCAGTGTTCTACACTTGAAACTACCCCATGTGCTGGTGACCTGGTGGCCCCAGGGCTGACAGCTCCTGGAGGCTGTGGGACAGGGAGCCTTGGCCGAAATCTGCCCTTGGGAGGACAGGCCCACCTTGGCACTCTGCACATTTCTGTGTCATTCTCACCATTCATCTTTGTCATTTTTAAAGGCAAAATGTAAGAAATAGAGTAAGAGACACACAATTCTGCCACGTTACTGGTTATGATGAGGTTTTCCCACCAAGGAAGTTTTTCTATTAGGGCTCCAAATGGCCAAATATATTTTAGTGTCAAACTCCCACAGAACTTCAGCATCTGAGCGGGTCTCGTCCCAGGCTGTGTCCCGCTGCCACTATAACCTGGGAATCCCCTTTGCTCCACTGTCAGCAAGACCTCACTTCTGAGATACATTCTGTCTCTAAGAATATTTCCTTTTTCTGGGGCTGGCGCTGCTCAGACATCCCCGTCACAGTAATGAAGGAATGTTCTTACCCACAGAGGTAACGACGACTGTGAAGTGAGTTTCGTCTCGTTTTCCAGTGGCGTTGTTGAAAGCACGGCACACGTAATCCATTGTCTTCTGGGCCACTTTGTCAGACACAACCTCCAGGTGGGGTCCGTGCTGGATTACCTGCGTGGCGTTGTCAGCCTTCTGAACCCAGGAGTAGGTGTTTGGTGGATTGGAGTCTGCTGAGCAGTCCAACAGGATCACTTCCCCCATGTCCACTGTAAACACCGCCCCTATATTCAGACCTTTATCTGATTTAACTCTAACTCCATAAGGTCCATCTGCAGTGAAAAGAAAGAAAACACGGTAGAAAAATTAAAATCAAAGCATATAATTAAACTTTACATAGAAGCATATCTCTAAACTTAGAATATTTAAGTCGTCCTAGGCTTTAGAATGGCTGCCGTTGGATTCAGTCATTTCAGTCAAAAGGCTTTCAGTTCCATGACTTGATTTGTGCTTGGTTCATCTCAGACTCCACCCACTAATACCGATCCCATCGCTGTTTAGGGAAAATCACAGGTCTATATGCAGTGTTCAGTACCATAAAAGGAATGAAAACTGACAACAGTTTGACAAGCTGTGAAGTACAGGAGCAGATCTTCCTAGTGCTGGACTACTGTCCAACAGCCCTGTTCATAATCCAGGAAATTAAGCAGCTAAGTACTTTTAGGGTACTTTTCATAGGAAAATGGGAAGGGTCGGACAAGAGCATGTAGACTGTCACATCATGACCTCAGCTTGGTCCACTTTTAGCCAAACGTCCATCTTTCACAATGTAAATTTGTCAAACTTTTTATTTTGTCTCTTTTTCACAGTGGTAAGCTTTGTGCAGTCTCATCTTGAGGAAGCCCCAACATCGTGCCTGATATTTCCTTGGGAAAGGCAGGACAGGTTCCCCTCAGCGTGACTGCTCCCACCCACACAGGGGGGGCCACTCAATCATCATGGCATTTTTAAACTCTAAGGTGCTGCGCAGGCTCCCCGCAGGCTCTGCACTGAGTCCCTTGCTTTACTCTATCCCAGAGCCGGCCGTGGAACACGCATTTTGGGATCCGCAGAGCCGCTCCAGCGTCACTGACCTCCCTCGGCCGCATCCCGAACCCCACAGAGACCCCTCCTCACGGGGGGTCCCCATCACAGGGATCTACTGCCCTGTTCTCAGGTGGGAGAGGGATGCACTGAACTTTGACTTCTTCATAAATGAAAGGAAAACCCCTCACGTACTATTTATAGGCAGGAATACACTTTCTTTTTTTTTTCCACTTTTCAGAGCAATTCAGTGGTTCCTCCTCTTTCTCAGAAGAATTAGCTTTTATTTTCACCAATAATATAACCTTTGATATATGTAAACAGAGATTAACGGTGAGAACAGCTGGCTGGTCTCTGTGCCCCTCACACCAGAGGGCAGATTTGCCCCAGTCTGTGAAAGCACCGCGTCCTGCTGTTTTCCCAGCTCCTGAGGGAGCAGCAGCAGAGGGCACGGCCAGCACAGCCACGCTGCTGCAGGAAACCCGCGGGCCGACAGAAACCGTTACAGAAACACTGCTGCACGCTGCCCGGGGAACCCTGCTTGTTTGGAAAAAATGAGGGAAGGTTTTAAGAAACAGTCAAATCTCGACAAGGTCTGAAAAGCGGCAATTCCGTGATGAAGCCAACACAACATCGGAAACCCCTCTGCTTCCCTGGGGTCAGCCTTTGCCTCTCCCATGCATTGCGTACATCGTCCAGGTCCCTAAACGCTGGGTGGCTGAGGGATTCACACAGCCTAAGGATGATTCTGAAGGTAATTGGCCATTTCCTCTCTAGGACCAAATATATTCTAGCTTTGGGAAGTCCCAAGGAAGGAAACCCCACTCAGTCTGTTAAACTCAGCACTCTCTGCTGCAGCCTCCACGGCAGCAGCTTCTCCCCACCGGGCACCCACGTGTTTCTGGGTCAGGCTGCTGCCGTGGCCGTGCTCCGGGCTGGGCTATCATCAGAGCTACTGGAGAAGCAGAACAATGCAAGTGGGAAATGAAAAGCAAACCACTTTTGATTCTCAGTAAAAGAACACAGCGACAGCCTTCCCGGATCCCTCAGCTCTACTTCTCCTTTCCAGTCCCGTTCTCACAGAGCCAGTTAACTAAATGACTTGTAAAATAATAAATCACCTGCTCGGAGCAACAACCTACTGCTCCGCGGGAATACTTCCAATTGCTCCTATCCCCACGAGGCTGTTGCAGTTTCCAAGCAGATGGCAGGTATTTACTGTGAGCGACCTTTTCTTTATCGCTGCCGGTGAGCCCCCGCAGCAGTGGCATATGGCACAGAGGGACACGGGCCTGTCCCGCATCATTAGTGACAACCGGGAGCTGGGGACAAACCGCCCCCGCAGGCTGGAGCCAGCTGTGTGCCTTGGCACGGCTCGGGAGGGGAGACCCCGCTCCCACCACAGACGGGATAGGGCCAGGAGCGCAAGTCTTGCCCTTGTCCAGCATTGCGTGGTTTTCTCTTAATGATTTTATCAAATTTTAAATGATGCAAAAAGCAAACCCTCAGGTCTGACGAAATGAAAAGTACATTATGAAAGTGCAAATACTTATAACAGTATTCCTAAATATGGAGAAAGATTGAGGAAAGAATATGATAATTTTTTTTCTATTATGGTAATGATAAATTAAAACTCCATTGGAGCTGGTTATTTCCTTGTAGAGCATTTTATGGAGATTCCTCTGTCTAATGTGAACGGAAGCTCAGTTCACATCTGCCCTGCGTAGGGCTCTACCTTTGTGTTGGCATTGCTGGCGGTTTCACAGGCTGCACCTGAGGGACCAGCTCTCGTCTAACAGTGTTCTTGTTCGTCTTCACCAATTTAGAGTCTTTGTCTCTTCCCCTGATGAAGGGTGGACACCCCACCACCACTTTAGATGTAAGACACCCCCTCATCCCATTCTTCCGAGTTAGTTATAATTACAAATGAACAAGCAGCAGAATGGATAATCAGAGATGAAAGGAGGAGGAGAAGGATGAAGATACACCACAGTAAGAGGTGTGGGTTCTGACCACGCCGGTGGCACAATCACTCCAGGCGCAGGGCACGGGCTGCCTCCCAGCTGGCAGGTCGCAGAGCCCGGCAAGAGTGAGCACCAGCTCAGTCCCGGTCCTTGGGCTGTGCCATCCACACCGTGCCACTGGGTAAACTGGTTATATCTGAGCAGGGCTGGTGGCAAAGTATATCCTGACCTGTCTGATTTCAGCTCTGGTCTGGAAAGGACACTCCACCCCCCGAGGACGTGCGAATCGGAGCCTGGCAGTGTCCCACGCACCATGTGCCACCTGCAAACCTTGGAGGCACTCGGAGCTGGTGTCACAGGAGGGACAAGGAACAGAGTAAGGGTGCCCTTTCTAAGATTTAAAGTAAAATTGTTGAACATTGACTACACCAGTCTTTTTTTCCCTCCAGCTTCTTTCATTCATGAACTCAGTCTACACTCACTGTTAAGTTTCCCTCTGCCATCGTTTCCAGTCAAAATACATGGCTCCCTCACGGTCTGCTCTTCTGCACACGCTGGTCCTTACACAGCCCTTCTTGCTCCCTCACGTTCCCTATGAAGAGGAAAGCAAATGCTCCCTTCAGCTCTCATTTTGCTAGACCAGACTGGGTCTCTTCTCCAGTCCTTTCTGTTCCCATTTTTAACAGTATTTTCATGTATAACCAGCTGATGATTCATTTCTTGATTTGCATCACATGTCCCCCAGATCTGAAGATGTCTGTACGGTGAACTTCTGAAGTTCCTGTTTGAGTTCTGCAGTTTGGACCCATCTTCACAGCTACAGAACACCGAGTAACGTTCTATTATCCTGTTGTAAGTTAGAGCTGTTACAAACAAGCTCATTTTGAATGCAACTCACGTGTAACGTTGACTCAACTGTTCTCTGCCTGCTCCCATAGTTAGAGGCACTCTTTCCTGCCAGATCATTTATACAAAGGGAATTATGAATATTTCATATACTCACAATATATGGTGGGTGCAATTATCTCACTTTCCATTGCACTGACAGGGTTAGACACCAGACAGCTGTAGTTCCCAACGTCTTCTTTTACAACAGGGACAATCAGAAGCGTTGCGTTGTTTGATGAGAAGGTGTAAGTAGGGCTGGCATGGAGAGGCTTCCCATTTTTCTTCCACTGGTAAACTACCCTTGTACCTCTTTCCACAGTACATGTTAAGGTAATATTCCCCACAAACTCCACTACCCCTGAAGTCGGTTCAGTATATACAACTGGCTTTGTGACAGGAACTGTAAATTAAAGAGATATGAAGAGTTATAAAAGTGACAGCCCATGTATTACAGTCTTCACTGCCAAGAGGATACAAATAGCAGTCACCATCCCCTCTGGAAAGTACTCGGATTTCAAATTTTATTCATTTAATGCAACTAAAGGTTGAAAAAGGAAGGCCATATTCTCAGCTGGTGACTGTAAGAATTATTCCAGTACGTAACTAAAGCGTGGGCGTTTTTATTACTTGTAATACACGAAGGCTGCAGCCGGGTACAGCGTGGTCCCCAGCTCCCGCCTTGTAGGCAGAGCCCTGTGCCCACGCAATGAAGAGTGCCCAGTGTGACACTGCCCACAGTGTGCCACCTCTCAGTGCGGCTGCCCGCAGCCCGGTGTCACCGGGCACTGCTGAGACGTGCTGTCGATAACTGGGACGAGCAGGGGGCGTTAAACAACAGTTACAACTTTTTCACGTCAATATGTCATTCATTTAATTATTTCAAGGCCAACAGTTAAGGGCTCTCTCCGTATAATCCACAAATTACAGTAGCCTCTTGGCATTCTTTTCTATTTCCCCCCCTTTTTAATATCCCCACTACAAGGAGCACAGTACAAAGAGGGAACTTCGGTATTTTAGGAATTCGGACCCGGGCTCCTTCTACAGACACGGGGTCACCAGCAGAAGTCAATGGCCCCTCTTCTGGAGTTTCAGGAGGCAAAGGCAAAGCTGCCCCGGGAGAAAGACTGTTTGCAAGTTAATGCATCTTGATGACTGAGAGCACAGCAGAGCCTTAAGAAACATCATTTCTTAGAAGGTTTTCTAATTTAGTATTGGTTATTGGTTCCTATACTCCTTTTTATTTTTACTTATGATCCAGAAACATTAGTAAATACAGTAATTTTGTTTCAAGATGACATATTGTAGGATTCCCTGCAATAGCAGTAGAAAACAAAGCAACTTAATTATTAGTATTTATTCAGGTATGGTTGGATTAAATTATACACTATTGTAACTGCATACTAAGAACTAGTAAATAAAAACTATTGCAATTTTATTTTCAAAATGAAGATACTATATTTTATGAACTTACCATCAACAGCTACTCGAATCTTTTGACTGGCAGCTATTGTCCCATTCCCACGGACATTGACTTTTACAATATAATTGCCCTCGTCGCTGGTACGCAATGGATTGATCATCAGGGATGCATTCGGTGGTACGAGGGTAAACTTGTGCTGATATTCCAAGTCTGGAACTACTGTTTGATTTACAGAGCCAAGCAAGTATTTTGGATTACTTTGGGGCCTCTCAAAAAGCCAAATTATCTGGATTTCAGAAGCTGTAGTGTTGAAATTGTAGTCAACAGTAAGATGGAGTGGTTGCCCCTCAATGCCATGGATGGTATGAGACGGTACTGTCAACTTTAAGGCAGAACAAATACCTGCAGAAAAATGAAAGAACAAACAAATAAACAAACCCAAGACACAAATGGAAGCACTAGACAACTCAAATGAGAAATTCTCACAGAGAAAACAAAACGTCTTAGAGTTAAAGCTTAGAGTTTTTTGTGTAAGATTTCAAGTAAGACAGGGGCAAACTCTCCTTGACCCCGGTGGCATTAGATCTAGCCAGAGAGCTCCAGCTTTAATAGACACGAAAAGCCAAAGGAAGGATATTTGTGGTTTCTGGACAGAGGATCTTTTGTTGCCGAAAGTCTGACATATAGTCAAAGATTTGCATTTACCTTAATATTTAAAATATTTTCCCTTCAAAATATTTCCAATTTCTAGAGCTCATACTGACTAACAGTCTTGGATTGCAAATCTTTTGCAGTCTGGAATATTAGACTAACTTCATGAGGTTTGATTTACAGGTGAAACTGAAGGCTGTCGTGACTAATCCTTGAAGTAACGTAAACAGTGAAATCAAGCCAACCTGCCAAACTCTTACTGCATTCTCATCGGGCACAAATTCCATAGAATCTAAGCCTATCTCTATAGCTTTCTAAATATAATACATGTTTCCCTGGGACGATGGAATTCTGAAAACTAGTTTTGGTACAATAACTGTGAGGCAAGTGGGTTGAACCACAATGATCTCCACTGGGGCTCGGTGATCTCTGCTTCTCTCCCACCTCACTCTGCTGTCACCGGTATTAGCAACCACAACACAATCCGTGTTGACATAAAACATAGGCTGCAGCTTGAGTTTAAATAAAAAACTATGACAGAACTTTTGAGTTTACGGCACAAACTCAAACCTGCTTAGCGAGGTTTTATCCTTCTCTGAATTTAACACGCACATCTCCTTGTCAAAGTGAGTTTGCGTTCCCAGCTGCTTTTCACCAATGTTCCTTTAGCTCTTCTGCTCCCCAAACCCCCTGAACTTGGAGTAAAATTTCATTAGATCAGTGGTAAATAAGTTCATTTATGAAAAAAGAGATACAAGGTACCAGGAAATCTGCAATTCCTGTAGGCCGTGGATACAGCCCCAGGGACTCAGGTGTACTCTTCCCAATTTGGGGATTTTTTGCCCAAGACCAAGTTCCACTGAGCCTGCTTATTGGACCTAATTCTTGCCTCTGAGGGCAATGTCTTTGGTGGGCTTTGTGTCATGCCCGATTCTTGCCATGACATAAAGTACAGGCTCCCACACTGGAAACACGTTTCTCTGAGTGAGGGCGTACTGTGAGATTCCTGGTGAACAACTGTGTGCAGTAAAGCACTCTGCTTGCACACCGGGAGCTCTTGTGGGATTTTAATAAAAAATGGTAAATCTGTAATGGAGATAAAGTGAATATTCACTGTCCATTTTATCAAACAGTGTTTTCATTTTTAAAGAAGAAATCTGACAAATGTCATATAAAACTGCAATTATAACAAAGCCAAAAACTTTGGTGAAGTGTTCAGCTTGAACTCAAGGAAGCAAGGTGACAGTACATGAAGTTTGTAACAAAGAAGACAAAGGAAAAAGTGTCCCTACAATTGAATGCGCAGAGAACACACTCTGTTTGTTACAATATATATTCCCTCTGTTGATATTTTCAAAAACAATTACAGAACAAGTGAACTACAAGAGTTTATAGAAATATAAATTTATCTAACATTTGATTCCTGTCAAAGGGCACAGAACATCTATTTTTTATCAACTGCAGGGATAACACAAGTATACTTAAGAAAATTGCACCCAGCTATCAAACAAATGTACTATTAACAGTAAGGCATTGCTCAGTTGCTTGAAAGTTTAATTTAGTTTTAATACCAATGAAGTTTAAATATGACATATAAATTTTCTCTATTAACTGTAAGACATCATCATGAACTGAAAACCAACGTATCAGCACTGTCTCAGCATAATGAGTTTTTAAAGACATGTGTAATAGCTTCTGGATAAACTTTGGTTCCGACTCTGCCCAGCCTTACTTCTCGGACAGAATGCACAGTGCATATAGCACTTAACGAAATGGGACAATGTATATGCAATCAATGCCCATGTTTTACTTACAGATTATGGATACTGCTAGTTTTTGCCAGTTGCTCAAAGTTCCTAGCTCTAGTCATAAGGCAGGGTGAGGCTGACTGAAAGCTTTTAGGCTGCCTTAAAACAAAACAGCTGACGGCACAACAGAAACATCTTTAAATTTAAGAGTATAAAACCAATTCCCATTTCCACAGTGACAACCAGATATAATTCATGCTCTTACCTACAAGCAGAAAGTATACTTTGCAGTGTAAATCCCAGAAGAAGTTGGCTAAAGGGCTCCAGGACAGCATCCTGTCCCACACCAGCACCACCTTCTCGGAGCTGAGCGGGGCTGGGACCCGCAGCTGCTGCCTTATTTGCCAGGGAAATGGGCAGGGCCCTGCCATTTGAATAGGTGTGCACAAGGAACAAAGGCAGCTGAGCACCTGGTAGATGAGCACCATCCCCATTGCCTCCCACTTACCCTCACCTTTCCCCGGCACTCACAGCAAATATGACAATGCAATAAATGAGGTGAGCACACAAAGTACGTTCAGTTAATAAGAAGAAGTGAAGGCAGGCAATGTACAGGCTATATGGGTATGAACATCCTTTACTCACAGATTCATAAGAAGTACCGTGCTGCTACATGTTCTGCTGAGTTCAAAGTAGTACTCATAATATTTTTTCAGATCTTTTCCAGTGAGTCTTTCCTTTTGTTATTAAAAATACTAAGAGCAAGAGTTTTGCTTAATTTTTTATAGCATTTTCAAGCCCATGACTTTTCTGTATTTTTTTCCTTAACATAAGCATAACTTGGTGATGCTTTTGTTCCTTTTCTCTAAACAACGCGCAATGTGGAATGTCTGTCAGGCCCCTTCTAACAAGGAATCCTGTGGCCAGAGTGGCCAGCTTACTGCAGTTGTCGAGTTAGCTGCCCATTGCTGTTTATTCTGCATTAACTTACATCGGTTTAATTAATATTAGTATTAATGTATGATTTGGATTTTGTCCAAGGCTGTCACTCACCGTATGCACCTTATCAGCCGCGAAGCAGGCAGCCTCCCGCAGCTGCACGCACAGCAACCCTTTACAACAGCAAATATTTGCATCCACAGGGATGGTTTATCCACAGAAAAACACCCTAAGTTTTCGCTACACAGCACTTACACCAGTCATTACGGATTAACAAATATTAGGCTGGACTGTATCCTGCCTTGTGCAGGCGCGACTGGCAGCAAGGAACTGCCTCCCCCTCACTGCAAGGGCCCTGCCAGGTGCTAAGCCCCCGCCAGAAGGGCTGAGCCCTCAATTCTTACTTACGGGAGCTGAAAACACCCTGATCCTTCCAGAATTCTTAGCAGCTCTGTACAACAATTGTAAGAAACACGAGGGTTATTTCAGGCTAAGAAAAATATAAGTACAGTGGTCCCACCAGAAATAATGTTGCCACCAACATGAGGCAGCAGATGAGGAGGGTACTTTGCCTATTCCCAAAGGCTCTCCGCGTCCCCTCTCCTGCCCCTCCCGAAGCCTGCTCCTTATAACCTGCTTAATCCACTTAAGGGTAGGATACATACATCCAACTGCAATCTTTTATAAAACTGAGGTAGAAATTATTATCTACTTGGTTTCAGCATGTAACAAAATATTGGTCACAGGTTCCAATTAATTTCTAACTGCAATGAATGGGAGCTTTCACACTGGAATAAGCTCTGTGTTGGTGTTTTAAATGCCCTATGCCTGCTAAGAAAGTTTTTTAGAAAAAGAACAGATGAACAAAGTTATATTATTCAAGTGTATCCCCTTATTTCCAGCATTTGGATATGGTCTTGATGTGATTAATATGCTGCAGTTTTTTTACACTGAATAACTGACACGAAGTGGATACTATAAAAGCACTTATTTTTTCTATAGAATTCTATATCATGCTGGTTGTTGAATGGCATTTAGAGTTAATCAAACCTCACTCATTTCTTTTTAATAAAAGCAACTGCATTACAGCAACTTTATTTGCAGCAGTAGCATTCTGAATACTTCTAATATTTCTGCAAATTTTAGTTATTTTATTACTAAAAAGTAACTTTGTTATGTGCTAAACTTTAGAGGTTTTGCATGGAAATAACTAGGGATTATATTCCCAGTGGTAGTCAGGAGTAATGAATTCTTGCTAAAAAAGACATGGTCCTGACGTCCCTCCTTCACCGTCTGTTCCGAGACCCAGCAGCACCGGCTTTTACCTGTCACACCCTGCGACGAGTGTCAGGGCTGGGGCTGGGGTGAACACTGAATAAACAGCAGCTGGGGGCTAAATGACAATTATGGGATTAGGAAGTGTGCGCTGAGCTAACCTGTGTGCAGGCTCCACTGCTTCCAAAGGGAAAGACCACCTTTCCTGCAGGTATTGCTGTGCTGCAGGGATGTGCCAGTGGCTGTGTGGTGCAGTTGGTATCGAATGTCATCTCCACTTAAGCAAAAATTGTAGGGTAAATTCTTCCTTTTTTTAAATTTTTTTTTTTAATATTGATCTAAACCAGATTTTTAAAGTTACCAGCTTTTTATTTCGGTTGAGATCCATACAACCCAAGTGCAGAGACAAATCAGCCTGAAAGGAGGTTGTAGGGAGGTGGGGGTTGGCCTCTTCTCCCAAAGGAATAATGACAGGAGCAGAGGAAATGGTCTGAAGCTGTGGCAGGGGAGGTTTAGATTAGATATCGGGAAGAATGACTTTACTGAGAGGGTGGTCAGGCACTGGAACAGCCTGCCCAGGGAGGTGGTGGAGTCACCATC
>JAHREE010000184.1:236626-292325 GCA_033628505.1 Tringa tobata
TGCCCAGAGAAGCTGTGGCTGCCCCATCCCTGGAGGGGTTCAAGGGCAGGCTGGAGGGGTCTTGGAGCAACCTGGTGTGGTGGGAGGTGTCCCTGCCCAGGGCAGGGGGTGGCACTGGGGGTCCTTCCAACCCAAACCATTCAGTGATTCTATGAATAGCATCACTTTGCTTTGTTATTGTTATTTATTGTTGCTATGTTGTTATTTCTGTCTGTTTTTTCCACATTTCTCTTGTGTTTTGGCTCACTCCCTTGTCCATGGCTCCTTCCCTTGCACACCTCCAGCTGGGTGTGTTGGGTGGGTGGTTGGTTGGTTGGTTGCTGCCTTCCCCTGGTGGTGTGAGGTGGGTTTCTCCGGCTGCTGGCGAGAAGCGCTGGGTCTCTGCGTTTTCCAGCATCCCTTCCATGGAGATCTTAGGCGCTTGGGGCCTCCTTGGGGGAGGAAGGAGGCGTCTCCTCACTGGCTTTTTTCTGCATCATCCTCTGCCACATCAGCTCGAAGCCTCTTTCCAGCTGTGGCTTTGCCCGTGCCCCAGTGGGTGGCGCCTGAGCACCGCCTTTCTCTCTCTTGTTCCTGCAAGAGGTATTTTATTATCATTATTATTTGGTATTTCTGATGCTTTTCCAAACTGCTCGCTCGTCACCCTTTGGCTGCCTCCAGTTGCCCAGAGAAACAGCACCTTGCTTTGTACTTAAAATATCACTGTGCCACATAACGTCGAGCTTATTTCAACTGATGTACAAAACAAGCAAGTTAGTGGTTGTTTAGTCAATTAATGTAAGATCTGATGCTTCTAGCTGGTGAAATAAGTCCTTGAGCTCTTGGTGATGAAAATATCGGCACTGTAACCACTCGGTGTTGGTGGGAGGCTTAGGATCTTTATGGGACACTGCAGTCTGCTGGATCGCTTCACCAGGCTTAAAGGCCAATATTGAGCAATTTGAAACATTTAATGTGGATTTTTGGTGAAAGAATACACTGGCACTTCTCCCTTTGGAGTCTCTGATAAAGAATTTTTATTCCTCCGGTGGGAAGAACCTCCAGAAGAGGGCTGCTATTAACTGAAATGTCCAGTGCAGGAGGGGAAGAGGAGGTTCAGGCTCAGTCCTCGGCTTGTGGTAACGGGTGGGAACAACTGGGCTGTTGAGAAGAACTTCCAAGGGAGATGGCGACTGTAAGGAAGGGGACACTCACCTCTTCAGTATTGGCTTTCAGAAAGCTGACAGCACATCTCTGCCGAGACCACCCTGCTAGTTGAGAAAAATCTGAAATCTCTTAATTTTGTGCAAAGACGGCAGATATGTTGTGGTTTTGCCTGTAAAAAAATCACGTATTTAATGGTATGACTTTAATAAATGTGAATTCTCAGGGCTGAATTGAAAAGTTACACGTTTGTAGTGACAGTGTCTGCTTTATATATACAAAGATGGATCTTCTGATCTAATAATTTCAAGTTTTATTTGTTATGTTTTTGTGGTTTTTTTTTCGCTTCTTGAGAAATACCCTGCCAATTTATTTTTAGTTATTATGGGAATTTCTAAACTTAAGGAGGGAAAAACTGTGGACTCAACATGGATTTGTGAATGGGTTGATGAAGAATTGTTTAAGTGATCTGCAATGTGCACTGTGTTCTTTGAGAAGTTTTAACTCTCTTGCTATTTGTAGTGGCAAGAATAAGCCACTGTGTGCTGATCTTTCTGTTCTTTGCCTTTGCTTCTTTTATTACTGTTGTAAATGGCTTCTGAAAAATACTTGTTTTAGTAAATGTTTTAGTAAAACATTGTTCTTATTAGGATGCGATATTACATCATGGAAATCCTTTTTTGTTTTGTGAAGGAGGACCTCAGAGAACTACGTGAAGAACCAACTGATCCTCAAGCTCAGCAAGAAATAATTAACAGCATTGAAGAAGTTTATTTTTCCAATGATTCCTTTGACATTGTGAAGTATGAGTTAGAGGTAAGTTGTCTTCTTAAAAGAAAAGACAGTAATATAACAAAAAATGAGGGTCAAAACTATGCTTGTTTCAATGCGCTACCTCCTGCCTTACCTTGTGGTCGTGTGCAGCTTCTAGCATGAAGTATGGGTATTGAGTCACTGTTTTTAATGTGGTAGAATTAATATCAGTTGTGCTAACAAGCACTTTGTCAGCTAAACTACTGTGAAAAAGCCAAAATAATTGGAGGAAAAAAAAATCTGTTGTACATTTTCAATAGTTTTTTAGCAAACCGACTGAGGCATAACAATTTCAATGATGAAGGGGGTTGTGTGTATACATATATGGCTTAAAATAAGGTGACTTTGAGGTAATTATGATATTATATGATGTAATTCTGATAATACACTGTGTTTAATACTGATTTATTTTGGTATCCATCATTTGAAATAATGGATTAATTCTGCAGATTAGAATGCAGAAGCAGTAAGAATGTTTCTTTAATGGAATTGATTGGTTAGTTAATACTACACATGTATTTAAAGGTCTTTAATTTCTCACTGTATTTAATTTGTTGTTTACATGCAGAGGCTTCCTCCAGTACTTAGTCTCCAGGAATTGGAAGAATACAGAGACAAATTAAAACAACAGCAAGCTGCTGTAAGTAAAGTTGTTTCCTCTGTGCCCTCAGGCAATTTGTGGTCTTGCCTGTAAGTAGAGCCAGAGGTGGAACTGAAAAGGTTTTGATTTCTTAAACTCATTAGATATTACACATTTTTTCTTTTAATATTATATTGTGTGCTTGTATAGTGGAAGGTCATGTCAGTAAATCATATAATCTTATGAAGTCATGGAAGTAAATCTTGGTAGTAAGTATTGTAACAAGGAGCAAATGTGCTGTTGCTTTAGAAACCTGGTTTTCTGAAAGTTCAACTTTTCCTGTGTATTGCAAGAGAAGTAATGTTCAACATGGTGCTGAATAATGCGGTAGTATCTCTTTTTTTGAGGGATTTCTGGCAATGTAAAATGTAGAATGTTTTAAACCCTCTTTCTTTAGAGTTGTTATTTTCTCTTTATTTTTCATTTGCGGATTTGTTAACAGTCCTCAAGGGTTTCTAGTGAATGCTGGTAGAGAGTTATTATGTAATAAAACAGATGAGATGTGAGTAATAACTGTAATTTATGGGGGGAAGTCAGAGCTGCAGCTTCTGAAAGGTACTTGTTACATTTCAGGCTTTATGTTCTGTTCATACATTAATTATTGATTCATTGCTCTTTTAAAGATGAATAGTACGGTACAGGGAACGAATGTATTAACTGTGGCATTTGGAGAGTATCTGCAAGTAAAATAACAGTAATAATCCTAATTCATGTCTTTAAATGAATGAATGTACCAAAGGAGACTATTGGATTGTTAACAATACATGGAGAACAAGTTCCCTCTGCTGAAGATTGCTTTGCCCAGAATAAACGTATGAAATTTTGTAAGGTATCTGAGAGGCTGAGCAAATGAATATTCCATGTTTCTCACCTAGAGGTTTAAGGGAAGATTGAAAGTGGGTGGCAGTTTTTGGTTCTGTGGTGGTTTTTGGTTTTTAAGGTTGAAGAGGAAACCTGGTGGTGCCATGGTTTTGGCAGGAAATGCTTTCAAGGCTGAGACAAGTTTACTGAGATAACCCTAGTGTCAGTGTCCTGGCCGGTGGGCACAATGTCACTGCACAGCCGTGTGCCCCGACGGGGAACGGGAATAGTGGGGTGAGAACTGGGCACCAGGTTTCCAGGAGATGCCCATATCTGTCTGTCTTTTAGAAAAAGAAAAAAAAACAACAAAAAAACCAACCAAAACCTATCAAAGACAAAAATTTTGATAAATGTTTTGGATTCTTCCCCCCCCTAGTCAGGATTGGGCCATTCTTGTGTCTTCCTTGGTCTGGTCTAAATGTGATTCTGCTGCGGGAAGGAATTGGTGCTTGCGTTTGTTTTCTGCCTTGGGCATGTGCCAAGTTGCCAAAATTCCTTGTATGTTGTATATTATGTCCTTGTGTTGTATTTCCAGGTGCAGCATGAGAGACTGTTGCGTGTTTTCTTTTCCTGTCTCAAAATTGTCCATTTATCTTGTGATATGTCCTTTAGATTACTGTCTGTCTCAAAGGACCTTAATGTCCTTCATGGAGGACGTTACTGCAGAATGTTGTACAGCATTAGTTCAGTCCTAAAAATATTTTAATGCTGATTGTGAAGAGATTATTATACTGAGGACTCAAGAAGCCTGTTGACAGATCACACAATGTCTCTGCTTTTGAAGAGAATAAATAGTGCCTTTTTCACTCCATTGCCCGTGTCTGTTGCTGACATAGGAATTTACAACAGTGGTTAATTCCAACTTCTACATTTTTGTAACAAGCACTCAAATGAATGTGAATGGTAGGTAAGGGAGCTCTGATCTTTCACTTCTCAGTGACTGTTACCATCTACTTCTGCACAGCTGATTTGGTCATAACTTTGGTTTTGGGTTCGCTATAGACTCCATATTTTCTGTAAGTTCCCCGCTAGTTTTCCATTCCATTGGATGGGTTCCAGCTCACTCAAGACTTTTTTAATATGTGTATCCTGTCAGCTTTAATTTGTCTAATCATCTCGGTAGAAACAATTTGAATTAGGAGGCTTTTTAGCCTACTTTTGTTTGGCTTGATTTTAATTAGTAGACTGCTATCCTCAGCTGTATCTTTTTTTTTTTTTTCATCAGAAGATGAAATATATTTTCCTGATGTGATTAGGAAAGAGAAAATTGTTTTGGAGGAAATTGTTTGGTTCCTTCAAAGAACGTTGTTTGCATGCATTGATGACTGCAGCCACATTCATTGCCAACAATTGCAATTCTGGATTCCAAAAGTTAAGAATTAAAAAATAAATCAACACAATTGTATGGAAGATTCCAAAAGGGGTGTGATGATTTGGAAATGACTGTAAGTAACCTGGGGTAATATCGCTCCTCCAAAAGAAAGGGAAGGGAATAGCTTGGAAGCGTAGAGAAGTAGTATCACTAAGTTCAGGGAGAGAAAAAAAACCTGCCTGTGGCAGATGATGTAGTGTTGGGGTTGTTGTTAGTGAAGGGTAATCCAGAACCTGCAAAACAAACAAACAAAAAAAAGCAGCGTAAAAACTGAAAATGAAACTCAATGAAACTCAGGCTTTATTCATGTGTACTGCTGGCTGAATCCCTCTGACAGTGAAGAATCAAAGAGATTTCTACCAGGGACTGCATGGTACAGGCATACAGGGCTCACAGGTGTAGCCCTGCCCTGAAGCTTTACAGGTACGGTGCTGTGGGAAGAACAGGTTGGAAAAGGGAGGTGAAAATTTCACAGGCCGTAGACTGTGCAGTGAAATAAACTCCTTGAGAACCTGTAGGCTTGGGTAGCTTTTGGCCTGAGAATCTCCTTTTCTGTCCCCAGCCTGCTCTGGAGTGTGTCTGGTTGTTCTGCTGCCCTGCGGAAGAAAGCTTTATTATTTATTGAACAACTAAGAGGTTTTGAAATCGTTTGGTGATTCTGGCCATTTTTTAATCTGGAAGGAGGAAAGCATAAATACATGTCCCTTGTCCAGCTTCCCGGCTGGTGGTACCATGGTGCTTCCGGGGCCATTTGTGTGCAGAGCCTCTTCCAGAGGGTGGGAACGGACCTGCTGGAGCCACTGACAGTTTGTTCCAGGGATGCCGATTGAGGATCCTGACCGTGTGCTGTGTTTGACTAAGCACTCAAGTATATAACAGCCTCCTTATCTCTCGTTCCCAGGGGTGCATTGTGGGCTGGCTGTCATAACCACTTTTATTTTATTTTCATTTCTGGGAGTACTGTTCCCCAAGAAGAATGTAGAGCAATACCAGTGATTTCCTTGTCATGTTTGAAACTGTTTCTTCTTAAATATTTGTAGTCCTGCTGAAAAACAAAATAAAATACGTTATTCCCAAGCTTGTGCTTGTATGACTGTTACCATTGGATCTCCTGTTTTTTTAAAGCGTGTGTGTGTGCGCGAGGGACTGATCAAGGTAGCACTGCCCATTTTTGAATTCAGTACAGAGAGCAGCTCTCAGTAGTGTTCCACTTACTGTTAGTTCAGAGCAATGGCAAAAATTTTAAAATAAGCATGTTCTGTGTGCTAAAGAAAGGGTATAATGTGCACAGGGTGAATATTTATTCATTTTGACACAGATTTTATTCAATACAGTGCCACTGTGAAAGGTAGGTGTCCTCAAAGCTTTCTCCATGGTGGATGGTTAACTTCACTTTATACTCTAGCAGGAGCATAAGCAGAATGTACACAGTTGTCATGTCCCGTATTATTTCTGTTTTCTATTCTAGTATGTTCCTTAACAAACAGAGAAGTAAGGGATTAATTTAAAAATGCCCACTAATTCCTAGATAGAGCTGTTAACATTTTTCTTATCTTGCTTCTAAGGAGAGCTGATAGTTGTTTTTAGGATGTTTTTTTTACCTTGTGGCATATTTATTAATAAATTTGAAAACTACAGAACTAAATGATACCAAATCACAAACTTGTTGTAGAACTTTAGTATAGAGATGGCCTATTTAATTGAGGTTGCTGTGTGTCATGTGTCGTATTCTTCTTTTGAAGGTATCTAAGAAAGTTGCAGACTTGATTCTTGAAAAACAGCCTGCGTACGTTCAGGTAAGACAACTAACAGTCACTTTTGAAGAGCAAACCACTCCATTTTCTGCTGTTAGAATGTACTTTTTGCATTTTGCTGTGTAATGTTAATATTCTTATCCCAGCAACATCTTAGTGAGGCGCACGTGTTTTATACCAAGAAGTTCTTTCAGATGTTCCAAAGGGACACTTAAAAATCCGCCGTGCCAGTAAGAATCTTTTAAAAACCTTTCTCAAATGCATGTTTGTGTGATTAAGTCAGTAACCCCTTAGTCTTACTGAGGGGCACAGGCTTGTGCAGTTACTCCTGTCAGATGTTTTTATTGGAGATTTCTGGTGGGCATCACAGGACTCGCTTCCCCACAGACTCGTGAATGAAGCTCCTGGCGTGCTGCGGGTACTCTGTTCCCTGGCAGCCCCAGGTCAGTGCCCGGTGACAGTGACAGGTCATTAGAAGCAGCAGAATTGCAGCGGACTGTCTCCTGAGCACGTTGTTTCTGCTGTGCAAGGGAAAGTGTCGCAGAGCTGTAGTTTGTGCCCCGTTCCTGGTGTGAGGTCCTGGTCTGACACGCGCTGCTCTGGGCTGAGGCGGGCACCGCACAGACACAGGGCAGGGCATCTCTCATTTTCCCTGCTCCTTAGAAGGGCTTTGGGAACAACCAACGGGTGGAAGATTGTCTTTGGGAAGAGAAGAACTGTCTTTAGCCCCAAGTGCTGTGTGGCAGACCCTGTCCCTGGACACCCTTGGGCTGCACCCTCCCTGTGCGCTCCATCCAGCCCATTCCACCCAGAGGCTTTACAGAGCCCAGGCTGGAACAGAGCCGCTCCGTGTCATACGTGGTGCCTCATGGAAAGGCAACAGTGGACTTTTGAATAGCTCTGACATTTGCAAAGTGTGTTTTTAGTGAGAAGTGGGTACTGAAGAAGGTAATCTTTGAATTTGGTTTTTTAAGCTATTTTGCATATCCGCAACTAAGCTGTACTTTTCCCAAAAGCAACGCTGTTAACATAAAGGAGGGATGGGTTTTTGGGAAAGGTGCAGCTCAGTGATTTGCCAGAATTGCATGTGTCTTTGGGGACTGACCAGGAGCTGATCTTAAGCTGAACTAAACTTTAAACTTGTTTTTGCTTGTCACGTTTTTAGAATTGGATTCGTTTTTGAAGTGAAAGTCTGTGTTCTCCCCATGGAAAACACTTGAGATGCTTTGACATGATGAGCAGTATTTAAAAAAAAAAAAAGAAAGTTTTATCTTCTTTATTGTGGAGAGAGCATTCACTTTTCAGCAGTGCTGTTCCAAACAAAAGAAATCCTAATGGGTATATTAAACATTGTATTTTCTAAAGGAGTTGAGATTATGTTAGGCACTTCACAAAGTCAAAATCAAGCTAAATTCAGGTCACCTGTGCTGAAGAGTGTTCAGCTGAAATTCAACAGGATACAATTAACATTCATTATCAAGTGACATCTATTAAATTGGTAAAACACAAGTGCTTCTAAACAAGAAAATGCTGTGTGAAACATGATTTTTTTGTTGTTTTGCTGCTCTCTGACATATTAATGCAAATTAGATCCTGTTCCTCTGTCCCTGAAGCTTTGATCATTGTGCTATGGGCCATTAATGGTATAGTGGTTCTTAGGCTAAATGTGCAGTATATAAATGTGGAGGTCCCACTGCAATGAAAATGGCTTTAAAATATCTTTCTTCAAAAGAAAATAGTATTTTAAAAGGTAGTTTATATTAATGTTACAGTGCAGTGCTTAGCCTATATAAAGTGATGAAACAAATGACGTATGAAGTAACTCTACAAAGTCAGTATAACATCTCAGCAGAAACTTGCTCATCACTAGTCTTCCCTGGTGTGGAGCAGGACCTTTGGTGTATTTATTTATCCTGTTGTCTCTCTGTAGGAACTTGAACGTGTCACCTCCTTGCAGAGTGGCCTGCAGCTGGCGGCTGTCATTTGCACAAATGGAAGAAGGTATCTTGCTGAAATAACGGCAGAGGTTGGAAGTGAGGGGAAGTATTTCAGAAGAAATCTGTAGACCCGGGAGGTTTGGTTGCTGATGATATTTCCTGTTTATCTGCTGAATGGAATTAACAGTAGTATTTAAAGATACTGAAAGAAATACCAGCTGCTTTCTCTCCTGCAGCTCTCACTTCTCCAGCTGGGAGATGTCTTTAAATCAGGAACCTCTTGAGATGCACCATTGATCCACAGATGATGGAGGGAAACTTGTACCGCCTTAGTAGTCTGTTTGTATCACCTCAGTTTCTGGGTTTCCCTAACAATGCTGGCAATATTATTTTCTAGCATGTATTTTGGATGCATTAGAATTCATTAGAAATAAGTTTTGTTTTACATATCATTGAGGATTATGTTCATTTTTAACTTTTGCAGACACCTGAATATAGCAAAGGAAGGCTTCACGCAAACCAGCCTGGGGCTTCTTGCAAACCAAAGGAAACGACAACTGCTTATTGGGCTGCTGAAGTCTCTGAGAACAATAAAAACACTGGTATGTACAGTTGGTTTTGTTCAGTGGCAAAGTGTTTTTCTTCATTTCTGTGCAGTTAATCACTGTAGTTTTGGTTTGTTTTTTTTTTATTTTTAGCAAAGAACTGATGTGCGTTTGAGTGAGATGTTGGAGGTAAGTCCCTGCCAGACTGTTATAATTTGAAGCTGTTCTAAGTCTACTTTTGGTTTTTTTGCCAGTCTTCTTAATTTAGTTCCTTCTTTCCTTCCTCTTGCAAACAGGGTATGGGTGTGTCTGTGTGGTGGGGTTATATTTTTATTCTTTTTTTAAACATGGGAAATACGTCACATCACATGAGACAGCCCCTGTGCCGGGGGGAGTACTCTCTGTCAGACTAATCCTGCCTTCAGACCTGAGCTCTGAGCCTTGGGACAGTTCAGTGAGAGTGCTGGGCAGCCGTCACCCCCTCCCTGCCCTCCACTGCCACTGCTTTGCTGGCCTTAGATTGGTATTTGGGAGAGCAAAGAAGGTGAGATGTAGCTGACTGTTGATATACTGGGTCTGGATAAAGTACTTCTCCTGCTCTATTACCCTACACATTTATATTTGGGCTCCCTCCTTGGTATTTTATTTGTAAGTGTAGTAGCTTCTCTCCGAATTCATGGGGTTGGCTTTTTAATAGTCAGCTGTAGAGAACATTGCAGCACGTGGGCCATAGCACTGAAAATTCTGCTAATACAGTATAGGTACTGCCTAAAAATGCAGTAGATACCAAACAGAGCAAAAATAAGATCTTGTCTTAAGATGATTAAGTCGTATGAAAGACAGCTTCAGGCTTTTAGTGACAGCTGCATTTGTATCATGTATTGAAACAATTTTGACTTGCTAGTTTGCCAAATATTTACGGCTAATACTGGATGGAATGTCATTATGATAATCCCTAATTACTGAATTTGGAAATTGAGCCTTAATAATTGGAATTAAACTCAAAGAATCTTAAGAGTTACATCTTGGGTAATACACCTCGTCTCACCCCACCTGCTTATTCTTTACCAAGCAAGAATGCATTCATTAACAGGCTGCATGGACGTTGCCTTCTGGTCAGCAAGCCCCTTACGACGATTAGCTTTTCATCTCTGTGCTGTGTGCTGTTGCAGAGGGAATCAGCTCTTCCCTCTCTATTGTAGAGTTGTCTTGAGACAGGGCTGTGGGTGTTGTATCCACAGAATCACAGAATGACCTGGGATGGGAAGGGACCTCTGGAGATCATCTAGTCCAGACCTTAATGTCGGATTATCAGAATTTGGTAGTGGTTTTTAAACATTAAGGGCTGGAACTGTATTAACAAAGGTTTGACAGTTAACTGGGAAGACATTGGTTTTTTTGTAATAAAAATAATCTGATATGTTTTGTGTGAATGCATAAGGAAACAAACCAGCAAATCGTTTGCATAAGGTCATGTAGCACACAGGGGTTTCAGGTGTTGCTGACATGTTCTCTGTTTCTAATTCTAATTGAAGTGCTGTGATGGACCCTCGCTTGTTTCCTCTGACTTTATAGACACAAGAGGCAAAATATTGTGTTCTTAATGTTTATACATAAGTGTGCAAGCACAAATGGGTGTTGCAGTGTTTGCTTCAAAATCCAGACTAGCTTTCCGTTGTGTTTCATCCCAAGGAAGAGGACTACCCAGGTGCTATTCAGCTGTGTCTGGAGTGCCAGAAAGCTGCCAGCACTTTCAAACACTACAGCTGTATAAGGTAAGGTGACACTGGGCAGATTTCAGCTTCTGTACGACTTTATTTGTAAACGGTATGAAACAGTGATCATTCATTCTCATTCTCTAAAGCAGCTCTGATTGAAATTTCATTTTCTGCTGAGAAAAGTGAGGCATTTCTAAGCACATAAGCATCCTCAGTATTTCCCCCTCCCTCCTCTACTAACCCTGCACAGTCACAGCACTCTGCAGTCTGGGTTTGGACTCTGTCCTTGTTTTGGGACTGTCGGCAGGGAACGTTTCAACAAATACTGAGTTATAACTGTGCTACAGCCCGCGGGCAGGAGATACTTGAGCTCATTTTTTAATAAGTAAGTTTATATTCTGGAATTAATTTACCTACAGCAAGATGGCTTGTGGAGGGTGACTTACCCTGCTTCTTGGCAAGGAAGTTAGCGAGTGCGGAGCTTCATGCTTTCAAACCGGAACTAATTCGAATGTCTGCAGTTCCTAGCTTAAAAAGACCTGATGTTTCCATTGCTTTTTAGAAAGTCAAAGAAAAATAAAATTAAAAAAAAAAGGGTAAATGTTAAGTTCAAAGTCATAATAGATATAACAATAAAGGAGTAAAATTGAGTGAATTTTGAAGTTTCAGTCACTAAGAAGACCGCTAGATTAATTAGATTTTTCTGTTTATGTTATTTTTAATTAGAATTTTAAATTTGTGGGTAAAATTCTGGCATTGTTTGATCTTCTGTCAGTATGTTCTCTGATTTAGAAGGACCAAAATGTATGAAAACACATCCTTTGCCTTCTTCTGTCCTCGAAATGTATACTTTGTCACCTTAGAGTGATGACCCGTAATCCTTGATGTCGGTTTAGATCCTGCTGTTGAGGTACAGCTGTTTCAGGAGCTGGGGATGCACCAAAAAAGTGTATGTAGTTAGAAATTGTACCTGGAAATAAGCCCCTCTCTGTTCTGAAGTCAGATTGCAAAGCTACTTTTTACTTTTTGGTTCCATAAAACCTGTGTGTGGATATAAATTGACTGTACATTTGCCAACATACATTAAAATTTTGAATCTCTTCCTTCTGTAGTAGTGAATGAAAACAATTCTTTATTTATGTGAATGAGGAATAGGTAGGAAATCTGGAATCCACCTTCTGATGGCCCCTTAGGAGAAGATTGGGAGTGTAGAATTTGCCTAAAATCAGTTACGGTGATTATCCCATGGAAACTCTGTGCTTTCCATGGTGAAGGGAATATCCTGCCTATTTCTTGGTGGCTTCCAGCCTTCCAAACAAAACATACTGGTCATATTGTGTGTCTTATTTTTCTGGCTGGTGTTCTGAAATTTTTAAAGCTGATTGTTGGAAAGGAGCAGTTGTGTCTTTCTTTGTCCTGGATAGTTTCTCTTACGATAGCTATTTTTGTTAATCTTTCTATACCAAATGCAGCTAAGAGAAGTGAAATGAGTGTCTTAAAAAGATTTTCTGAGACTTGTGTAAGCTTAAGTTCTTTTTTTTCCTCTATAGTGTTTCTGTATGGGCTTCCAGAGCAGCCAGTGAAAGTGACTGTACCATAGTTTGCAAAGAGGTCATGGCCTGACCCTTCAGGTTGTGTTCCGCTGTAAACCAGAGCGCCAAATCCAGACATTGGAGCACCCATTTCTTGGGGGTTGGGAATGTCTTGGAATCCTTGGGAGAATCCTGGCAGAATGGGGTCTTGTCTGGGCCCTCTTAACCCCGTTACATTGTGAACCTAGGATAATGTGCTGCTGCACTTGAATTGGAAGTGCTAGTGATACTGCAAATGCCTGCATTAGGTGCCTTTCGGGAGTAACAGGAGTGTGGCGGTGCTCGTCGGACACACTAACAGCAGATATTTGATAAATTACTACATAGTGGCTCTGTAACAGGCAAATATGTTTTTTGGGAACACGAAACTTGGTGTGAAATGTTACTATGATCAGTAGTTTGATTTTAAACGTTGTTTTCTTTCATTAATAGTGAGTTGAATTCAAAGCTGCAAGATACCTTGGAACAAATAGAGGTAAGAATTGCTGTATTGATATTTGGTATAAGATAGTATTTAACCTGTAGCTACTAGAGCTTTCTAATGCAGCCTTACTGATGGTGAGAGGACATGCACGTTTCTTTCCAGTACAGTCTGTGGAGTGCTGCAGTCATTGCTATTTGTTTAGCCTTTTGTGCTGCAGACAGCTTCGATGCTCTGTAATACGCTGTCAAACTTACGAGCCCAGCTCTCTAATTGTTGCCCGCTGGAAGTGCTGAAGCAGCCAAATAAAATATGCCTGCAACATTTGCAGTGCTGCAGCAAGGAATGCTCCTGGTACGGTGAAGATGCGTGGTGATTTCCAGTCTGTGAACTGCTGTGCATTCCTTATACTCCTCCGAAATAGTGGTGGGAAGTAGGGGGGTAGGTTAGCACATGCTGGTAGGTTTGTACAAGCTGCACAGGAGACCACAGTCTCATTTTGGATTTGACTTCAGTGAAGTATTTGTTACTGTGCTTGTTCTTGGAAATGGTGGGACTGTGGCTGGCAAAAGTTTCAGAGCGAAGTACTGTGGGCTGCAAAAGTAACATTTGAGCACTCCAAAATAGTCCAGTAATCTACAATCTTGGCTATATTAGATTGTTTAAATAAGCATCTTTTCCTCGCTTGCTATTGTTTAAGTAATGTATTAGTTGGCCTGGCTTTATTAAGTGTTTAACACACTTTTTCCCCTTCATTTATGTAGGAACAACTGGATGTAGCCCTCTCCAAAATCTGTAAGAACTTTGATATCAGTCATTACACGAAGGTTCAGCAGGCCTACAGGCTGCTTGGGAAAACCCAGGTTAGTGCTCGTCTCCTGAGCAAGTCACAAGGAGCGGTGGTGTAACAGCTGGGGCTTTGGGTACTCTGGTGGAAACTTACTCTCCTAGTACTGCTCAACCTTGTTGAGTGTACAAAGACTTGTAATGCTCACATAATTTAACAGTAATTACATTCTTTGTATAACTATTAAAGTATGTATTTTGAATTCGTACTGAAAAGTATTTAGTTGCATCATTATTGAAATATCTCCCATTTTGGCCCCTCCTCATTAAGCAAAATGAAAAGTACTTTCAGTGTCTTCAGCATTTCTCATGTTTTCATTTGTCATTCCATTTTCGTCAACTGATTCAGGGTAGGACTGGCTGCAGAAGATGGGTTATTTGCGATAGGATTGAAGCAGAATTGCTTGTTCATTTCATACAGGCGTAATTGAGTTCTCAGTCAGTAGCTGAGTGTCAAATAGCAAGTAGTGAAACCCACCACTTTCAAATGCAGGATCTGATAACTTCATTCTGGCATATCAAACAATTTTTTAATCAATTCTTCTGTACCATATGTACCCATCATTAGCATATCTTGAAACAGTGAGAAAATTCAGTCTCTGAAATGGACTAATATGAAGTGGAGTTTATTAACAAAGGATCAGGGAAACAGCCTGACTTGAAACTCAGGCCTGATTATGGCAAAATGTATATAGTCAGCAGTGTTTAGTACCTGGACTAATTTCTTTTCTTTTCTGGAGAAAGTAAGTGTTGTTAAACAAATGTCATATTTTGGTTTTATTGCAAAGAGGGTTTTTGTAAGAAGTTTATTGATGTGATGTGCATGCCTTTCTGTAACACTTAATCCTACTGTATGTTCCTCAAGTGGATTGAGTGAAGACACTGTAATTTTGGTTTTAGATTTATTGATTGCAAAGGAAATATTTTTATTTTCGTTGGAAGTGTTTCCAGTGGGAAAAATAGCGCTGATCTCAACTCATTGCTTTTCGGGATGTTCATCAGTGATTGGGAGGGTAATTGAACGAATGAATCAATTCTATAATCAAATAGATTATAAACGCTTAAAATTAGTATTTACTAGTGACAATGTCAAAACCCTGGCAAGTTACAGAGGGAGAGTGGCTGGGGAAACTGATTTTACTGGTAACACCTCATCTCTTTTACGTCACCACATTGTACTATTGCCCCGTGCTACATCGGGTCGTTTTGGAACACCGACTGGAGGCCGTGCTTACAGTCTCCTGTGCTCGGCACTGGAAGAGATTAAAAGACCCTGGCATATGACAGATTGAATCTTACGCTTTGATTTTGTGTTGCTCCTTCTCTTTCAGACAGCAATGGACCAGTTACATATGCACTTCACTCAGGCCATCCACAACACCGTGTTTCAGGTAGTCCTTGGCTACGTGGAGCTGTGTGCGGGGAACACCGACACCAAGTTTCAGAAGTTACAGTACAAAGACCTCTGTACAGTATGTCATACTTGCCTATATGTCTAGTTTTTAATTTTTTCCACTGTCGTAAGTGTACCTTATGTAAGTAGGGACTCAGTTATTAAATTAACCCTGCAGCTGCTATAGTTTCTTAATACAACTCATAGGCTAATTGGGAGATTGGTTATTTGCACCTTAATGTTGATTTTGATTGCACTAAATCTTAGAAGTTTGCAGTTAGTGTACACACCATCTAAACAAATGGACAAACAGAACTTGTCCTCAGTGTAATATGCTGGTTGCTGGAATCACTGTTAGCTTTGAACTTAATTTCAGTGCACGTTGACAGCATTCACATTTTCTATAATACTTCATTTAAACAAGGATTCTTGTAAAGATGTTAACTTCCTTGGAGTGTTCCCGTTACTCTGAAGCCTCTTCAGCCTGGCTCCACTGTGAAGCCAGGATGCTCTTAACATCTAAGTGGTTATAGAGTGCTTACTCTAATTAAAGAGTGGAAGTCATACAAAATTAAAGTCTTCCTTTTTGGATACATCTCCTGTTGTGTGTTTCTAAAAATCTTTCTAAATGAACTCATTTAGCTCATTTCCATTTCACAGGGGTGGTGGTGGATTGTGTTTTTTTTCTTTGTTTTAATTTTTTTTTGTTTGTTTCTTTTCTGGAAGTCAGATATTGGATTTTATAATAATGCGTTTTTTTTAAAAAGAATAGTGTTAGCCATTCATGTAAGTTGTGTGCCTGTGCACTCTGAGTCACTGTTTCCTTGTTGAGCATCTCTTCCCCTAGTGATAGGCCTTGCTCTAACTCTTCTGTCCTTTCTCCTTTTGAGTACTGCTGGAGCAGGGGAGAGTTCGGCTGCTGCATCTTCACAATTTGATTTTCTTCATTCTAGCATAAGTTCACAGAAACCCACTTCTTTATTTCATTAGTCTAAATGGAATTATCTTGGTATTTAGTAAGTTATCTTTTCTTCCTGGCCACCTGGAAGCCAATATCTCTTCAAGTGCAGTGATCTGCATAACCAAAGTTTAGATTTTATAGCTACTAAAAGCCCTGAAATACAGTGACATTTTCTGATGAGTTGGCAGAGAAAATTGCTGAAACAGCTGTTGAAATGGCAGGGCAATTTATTGTTTAAATGATAAATTTATTACTCTATTTTGTTCCAACATTAGAAGAGTCTATGGTATCTGAGACTAAAGTGTCTGGATAACGCAGTCAGTAATGTATATCAGTTCTCCAATTAAAGAGTGTTTTAGAAAAATAAGTAGTATTCTTAATGGTAATTTTTTTTATGCACCAAGAACTTAACTTTTTCACTTTTTCTTGGTGTGGTCCGGAATGCCTTATTTATATCCTTGAGGTGGTTCTGGTTTGATAGGGAACAGAACCAGAATAATAATTCATTTTTAAAAACCCAGGCAAACTGAAAAGACATAATGATTAATATGAGGCCTCCAGATACTTCTGCTAGTGACATCTATTAGTGCTGACAAACAGTTTTTGTGAGTCCTTAATCATAAACAGAGTGTAGGAGAACATGGCTTGGGCAGCGTGCGCTTCTGCCAGGAGCATCATTTCAGCTCAGAAAGCAAGAGAACGAGATTAAATAGAAGGTAAAGACATGTAGTTTATTATGTAGGTTTTTTCTACCTGAAAGCTGAAAAATAGGACAGGTGTAAGTGATGTGTCTACATTTGCAAAGAAATCTGTCCAGTCTAATGTTTGTTATCCAACAAATGTAATTCTGGAGCTTACCAAGGCTTTGTTGCAGTTCCTGCTGGGTGTTCACAAAGCCAGGGTTGTGTCTTGGGGGAGGATGAGTTCAGAGGGGATTGATTGCTTTGATTAGAGGCTTGCTCTTTACAGAATCCACGGTTGATTATTGTGGTGGTTATGTTGACACCACTGTTCCTATGTTTGAAGAGTTTTGCTGTAACTGCAATGCCAAAGCTTTTCCATCACCCTGGATGTCCATTTTTGGGTTCCCATGCGGTAACCACATGGCCAGAGCTGGCTTGCCGTGCGGAAGGAAGGTATTCTGGTATATCTGCTGTTCAGACACTTCATTCCTGGGATTCTGGGATTCTGCATTTCTTTGTATGGCATTCCATGCACTGGGGCATCAGCTGGACGTACAGCTGATGTACAGCTGCTGAAGTCCAGGTATCTGTAGCACTGAACTGGTGCAGCGCCTGCGCAGGATCATGGACTCACACAATGGCCTGGGTTGGACGGGACCTTAAAGATCATCCAGTTCCACCGCCTGCCTTGGTGAGATGTGCTGAACATGAAACTGTATGGTGTTACTCCTGTATCTACCTTGCTTTTCCATAATTATAAGAGTTGATTCCTATACAGGTCAATTTAAAAAAAAGAAAAAAAGGTAACAAAAAAAAAAGGGCAATAACAGATACACTTTTTGACAGCATTTGATTAGTTGACTCAAAACAGGCATTTATCGACTCCCAAACACTTTTGGAAAGGAAACTGATCCATATCAAACACCTCAGGTGTATGAGTATGGGGGGGTTTGTGTGGTTTGTTTTGCCTCTGAAGACAATAAGCAGAAGGGTGAGGTTTCAGAGTATCACTGTGTTTCTCCGCAGCACATCACGTCAGACAGCTACATTCCCTGCCTCGCTGACCTCTGCAAGGCGCTCTGGGAGGTGATGCTCAGCTACTACCGCACCATGCAGTGGCACGGGACTCACGAGCAGGAGGAGGAGGAGGCAGCCGGGTCCTCTGGTGAGGAGCTGTTCTGGAAAGAGAACTTCTGATACTGGGAAACAACTCTTCTTATGCTTGAGTTGTTAGTCTGTGTGTGGGTACCTCGGTGTGCTGAGCCGGTGCCTTCAGCGTTATTGTCTCTAGCCGTGCAGTAAGGACTTGAACACTCACAGATTTTTGTAGTGTAATCTTAATTGGTGTAAAGTTAATCTTTTGGTGAATACACGTATGTGCTGTTATTACAGATAGAAATAGTTTTATTTTAAACAGTGATTATTGTTGGGTTGGGAGTCAGCTGTGGTAGATGACTACAAAATCTGAACATTTTTCCCTTTAATATAGGACCACTGTGAAATTTCAGATGTTTTTGATCGATGGTGAACTTTTCACTGCATATTAAGCTTAGTAGGCAGTGGATTATGTACTGGGAATAGTAACTGAAGCAACAGAGAACCAATCTGGTGTAAATCTGTCGTTGTGATTTTCAGAAAATCCAGTTTCCTGAATGTTGCATGTCATCTATACCGATGAATCCGTGGTCACAGTTCCTTTGATATCCTTGCAGGAAAAGGCAAACGTTTCACCTTGAACTAGAGTTTTGGTTTTCTTTTATTGTTGTTCCAGTTTGTGTTTCTAGGGCAGAAGCGCAAAACCTTTGTCTCTTGGCTAAGTCCTCCTAAGTCCATTTTGCTGGACGTGTTCTAAATGAATATAAAATGTCTGAAGATGAAATTTATTCCCCACTAACCCAAGATGCTTGTGTTTGGCACAGGGTGAAATTTACAGTAGTAAGATTTATGCAAAACTTGTATTTATTTGAATCAGATAAGTTTGCTCTTTTCTTAGTGAAGAGGAGGCTCCTGTCAAAGGACAAGGACTGTGGGATGGTTGCTAAAGTTAGACAATAAGTAGAAAGGGGAAAAAATTGAAATCAAAGTAAAGAACAGATCTCTGTGCTTCCTACAGTGCAGTTGAAATCCAACATTTCTTTCAAAGCTCAGATTTATTACAGATTTTAAGTCTTAAAAATAATGAAATTTATGCTAATTAGCATTGTCTTCCTACTTTAAATTTGAAAAATTAATGAAAATATTTTCTTCAGAGTGTCATTCCCGTATTGCATGGAAGTACTATCGCAGCTCCACAGCTCAGCTCCAGATGGAATTTTAAAAATAGTTCCTTTTACTGTGGTTGCTTCTGATATCCTGAAGAAAGAAAACCATTTGCACTACAAAATCTTTTAAAGGAACCATTAAGCCTAATAAAATGCTATATTCAGCGACATGAGGAATTTAAAATGCATTGCTTTTTAAGCGTGTTTACTGCTAATCCACTAAACCTTCTGTGGCTCAGGTTTACCTTCTGGAGACGCTGTGGCTTAGCTGTGAGGCACATCTAGAATGTGTTTGAGCTGCTGAATGGCTTTTCCAAATACCTCAGCAGTATTAAAGCCCACAAAAGGGAATTTCACAAGTATAATTTAATTTCAGAGGGACTATAAATATCTGCCAAATGTCAGGTTTTTCTAGAAGTCCCTGCTCATGCTGTAGTAATTATTAAGCCTGTACAGGGAAGTCTCATTCCGTGTGCGTTGCTGCGGCAGCTGTGGTGTGTGCTGAAGCTGGAGCAGAGTTGCTGTAGGAAGGGCAGGAGCGTCACAGGGACCTGGGGGCAGTTCAGGAGGGGATGCCAACCTGGTTCCTGCAGTGAAACCCTGGGGACTGGGGCAATGGAAGGAGCAGCCTCAACTCTTGTGTGTGTATCTGGATTTTATCCTTCGGAGAGCTCAGAGCTGTCCCGTTATTTTCTCTCCTTACACCAGTTAATCTCAGCAGTACCTTCAATGGGCCCTTGGTCTTGGGGCACAAACCCAGCTGTAGAAGTGAGAAGCTGGACGTAGAAGAGGAGAATTACATCGCTCTTTCTATTTTAATAGCGATGCTTATCCAACAGAAGTCCTGTGTGGATTATGGAAAGGAGGTTGCACTTCATCTGGATTGTGTGTCAAGTATTTGTGATTATTAATGCCTGTTACAGATGTTAAAATGTAGTTTCCATAACTTGTAAATAATTCCCCTTCTGCGTTTCTGAGGAAAGAGGTGTGTCTGCTTTATATCATTAAATATTCTGCTTGTTTATGGTCTGAAAATTAGCCTAGTTTGAGACTGCAGAGCGAACCGGAATAGAAAATACTTTCACAATGGGATTTTTTTTGTTGGATAATATGATAATGGCTAAGGCAGAAGTTTCATCATGGGTAGAAAACTAGGATACATTTCAAGGCTTTTGGAAATACCTACAACACCTTTCACCTTCAGTTTCAGATGGCAGCAATGTGATGGGAACTGAAGAGAACAGTTTTGACCGCAGCTATGTCAAAAAGAAATTGGAGCATGGGCTTTCGCGGATATGGCAGGTATGGGCTTTGATTATTTATTTTTTTTTTCCTAAATATCCACCGCTCCTCCCTGTATCAATTAAAGTTATATTTATGTTGATCTTCTTAAAAAAAAAGATATATCTCTGGAGAGATTTATCAAGCCCATGACAATCTAATTTCCGTGCCTTAGTTCCTGTTTGGTGGCTGAGCTTACAAACTCGCTCAGATGCCAAACCATAGTAACGTAACTTTCAGCCTGATTCCGCTGCTTCCAGCCTGTGTGCTGCCCCACACTTCATTTTCCTCTCAAGTGCTTCTCTCTGTTAGCACAGTCGTAGTGCTTTGTGTTTCTGGTGTAACCAGAGTGTAACCATAGTCATGGAGAACCCGAAGTCTTGTCAGCCTGCCTGGGTTCACGTGTTCCTGGTCCGATTGCTGGGTCAGTTTGATGTGCAGCGAGACCCCAAATGTGTGATGGAAAAACTGTAAACCTTTTATGTGTAACCTTTTAAGTATACAAAAACGTGTTTGTGTTTTGTAGGATGTTCAACTGAAAGTGAAAACTTATCTTCTGGGAACAGATCTGTCTAACTTCAAATACGACGACTTCATATTTGTTCTGGACGTTATCAGCAGGTACGCTGGTGTGCTCCTAAGGCTGCTTAAACACATGTGCACAAACTTCAGCTCTGATAACACAGCACAGTTCATTAAGGCTGATATTTACATTCTGATGCCGACTTTGTTCCTATCTACTGATAGTTTGAAGAGCACTTTTTTATGTAGGAGTCTTGGAGTGAGTGCCAGTCTCTTGCTGCCTGCTCCAAGGACCTAGTCAGGAGAGGTGGCATAAAGGGTTTTGCTGCTCAAGTAGTGCTTAAGTAGGGTATGATTTCAGTATTGGCCACTGTTAAGATTTCAGATGTGCAGATCTGACCTTTTTGATGTTTCTAACAGCTTTTAAAGGGGCTCTCAGTCAAGAGCAGGAGAGTATTGTGATACTGCTATGTGTACGGTATTATGTGCTTCTGTTTTGGTAATAAAACGATGGATCCAGACTGAGGTCTACAGTGTGCCCTGCATAGTGGGACCTCAAAAATATGTTATTTTGTGTATGGCTCTTTGTGTGTCTGGGACATTATGGTGGGATTTGGAGAGAAATTAGATATGGACTTTTGTGGAATGAGTGAAGTGTTTGCAACTGAACTTCAGTGCTCTGCTTTAACAGAGACACATGTGTGCTCCTGGCAGTGACTGAGGCTTGTCACTCAGCTTGGAACAGCAATACTAATAAATCAACGAATGTTCCTAAACTTTGTTTTATTGTTACAGGCTAATGCAAGTTGGAGAAGAATTTTGCGGCAGTAAGTCTGAAGTTTTGCAAGAATCTATCAGAAAACAAAGTGTTAACTATTTCAAAACATACCACAGGTGAGACTACTGTATGTGCAGTGGATGAATCCAATGGCATTTGCTTTTGTTGGGTTTAACTTTCGATGCTTTCCAGAGGAGTTCCACTGCATCATGTTCCTGCACTGAGGCTGACAGGGAGCCGAATACGTTTCAGGATGAGAATCAGGCTCTGAACCCTGGAGAAGAGGGGAGGGTGGCGAAGCCTCTGCTTCCACTGTAGTTGTTGAAAGCCCTAGTTCTGCAGCAGGCAAGCCAGATAAAGATGAAAAAATTTTTATGGAGAGCTTCAGTAGTTTTTCAGGCTGCCTGTTAAGCTGTCTCCTGGGATCCTGAGTGTGAATGCCTCGGAAATCCATACTTCCTAACAAAATTGTTACTTCTTTTTCTATGCCATTACATGAAAAGAGCTGATCATGTCTGGCTATGAAATGTTTTTTTAATGTGCAATTTTGTCTTGCATTAAATTAGATGTTTAGTACCGAGTCCATCCTTTTGAGTCATGTTTTCATACGTTTTTTTTCATTGCCACTATCTAATTACGTTTCAGTCAACTCTCCTTCATATCTGATGCCAGTCATACGTGCCGTCACCTGCAGGCAGTCCCTGCCCTCAGATATTGTATATGGCTGTGACAGCTTCAAGACTTGGCTGGCTGTTTGCCTTAATTGTCTTCATTTCCCAAATGGTTTGGTTTGGATGATAGACAGCTCTTTCATTCTAGTTATCTAGTATTTATTTTCTCTCTGGGTGTAAATAGCTTGAAAGATAGGAGAAGAAATACAGCGTTCCTTGCTCTGAGAAGTTCTGACTTTCCCAGGCTTGATCCCTTGACCTCTGATGTGTAGGAGCTGTCATACAACTAATGCATCCAAACCCATGTGGTCTGAGATTTTCTGCCTAAAATCTGTAAAGTATGAGAATTGTGGCAGGAGAACATGAGACCTTGTCTAGATTCAGAAGCTGAGAGGGTGGTTTGGAATTTTTTCCAGCTTTGTTAGTTTGGAGCTGAGATTTCTGTCTGGACATGGACCTCGGTTCCATTTGTCTGAAAAGCTTCAGCCTTCACCAGATGCAGGCCATGTCCTTCAGGGAAGGAGCTGGCTGAGATGCCGTGCCACCTCTCTTTGTTTCTTGACAGTGTTTCTGAACTGTGAGCTGCATTTCATGATGTGGTTTGGAAACGGAGCTTGCAGCTCTGGGTTTAGAAGAGCTGTTTCGGTCTAACCATCTTTTACTGCATGGATTTACCACGCAATACCTTACTTGATTAAGGAAATAGAGTTTTGACCATTATGGTTTTACTTATACTTAAAGGACAGCTTAGGGAATCAGAGACAATTTTGCTGAATTATCTTTGAGTAAAATTATCTTTGGGTTCAGGAACATTGATGGAATATATATGGAAATAATCCTTTTTTTGAAATAATTGTGTTTTTTATTAGGGCCATGGTTCTTGTAATCCTTGTGAAAATAGAAGGAAGTGCTTATGATATGACTGAAATTATGTGAACCTTTTAATACTTTTTACATGTTTTATGCTGTGAGTATTGTGAAGATTAATTGGCTGATATTTGCACCCTCAGAAGGAAAAATATAAAAAACCCTTTCTTTGAGCTGTAGCCTTCACGTTGATTTCTGTAAAGGCTTTAAGCATCTTGCTGTTTCAGATCAGCTAGTGTGGCTTTCTGTCCCCTTGCGTATTTAATTGGCGGGGGGGGAAGCTAGTGCTTTTGAGGATTCATTAGCACATAAAAGCTACATAGTTCTGAAATGCTAACAGTCCAGGAGTAATTAGTTCTTTGGTGTAATTTGACATCCGAGGCCTCCCGGGCAGTTGGTGTTTAGAGCTGCCAGCGCAGAGGAAGCCTTCAAAGGAGCTGCTCACGTCACCCAAGAGCATGGAGGAGCAATGTAATACTAGAGCATATGGGAGGCCTTTTTGGGTAAAAGTTGATTATTTTGAACAATGAGATGGGCTTTTGGCAGAGACCGTCAGTGAGGTGAGGGGGTGTTTGTTCTGGGGGTCTGTAAAGGGGGTGTCTGATCCCCAGAGCTGCTCAGAGAACGGACACATCGGATCTTTGTGTGAGCTGCTGCCTGGGCTCGGACACTGGGGAGGAGTCAGTGCCTGGATTTCAGCTTTGAAATGACACCAGACTGGTGCTCTGTAGTGTTTAAATGATTTTTATGCTATTCTGTGACTTCTTCTTCTTAGTCTTCCCTTCAAGGAATTTTAGTTTGTAATGCTGATGTTCCCAGATGTTCCTGCTTGCTTCACTGCAAGACCCACAAGCTACGGGTGCTCAGTGCCAGGAACAGAGCGCTTGGAGCCCCTTTGCCCTCAGCGGCTGAATTTCAATAGATACAGCAAATGTAGTCAGAATTCTACACATTGCTCATCTTGCTGAGGCAAGAAAATTGTAATAGTCCTGATGATTATAGTTTATTATTTAAGTAGTGGTATTTCTAGAATATTTTACTGCCTAATTAGAAACCCAGTGAATAATTTACCAAGTGCTACTTGTTAAGCAAACCAATTACTAATATACTATATAATCAGAAGCAAAGGTGCAGCAACATGACCTCAATAAGCACTCACGGCTGACTGTTTCTATATGACTTCCTGATTATCTGGCAAAAAGATTTTCTTTGATAAAAGTATTTCTGCTTATCGCTCAACAGAGGCTTTTCTAATGATTAAAAACATAACAGAGACAGCGCAGAGATGTAGTGGCTTCCTTACATTTCCCTAATACGTTTTCTATATTAGTACCAAGGTAAAGTTAAGCCGTGAAGGAAAACATAGCCCAGGAGATGAACAGCCACTGAAGTTTCTTCTTCTCTGAGAAGCCAAGGTGCCTGGAGAACGTTGGTTCTTTCCGCTTCCCTTTGCTGCCTGTTGGCTGCAGTCTCTGTTGAAAGCAGCATCTCTGGGGTGGGCTCACAGAGCTCTGTGCTGCTCAGGGGGTGGTTTACGTGTTATATTGCTCTCGGCAGTTCACATAGAGGAAGAAGAGCCAAGTGTTACTCCATAATCACAGGTGTTCCTCTACACTTTTTAATGGTTTTGACAACAAAATTTGTTTCCAAATTTTGGAGATTGACATATCTAGAGAATTTCTCCAGAGGTGTCATAGAACACACACTGTGTTAGTAGCCAAAGCCTAGAGATGGTCTGTCCGTTGAAAGAATGAGTTAAATGCCTGTTTGCAAATGTGAATCATAGAATCATCTAGGTTGGAAGAGACCCTTGGGATCATCGAGTCCAACCATCTACCCTACTCTACAAAGTCCTCCCCTACACCATATCCCCCAACACCACATCTAATCGTCTCTTAAACGCATCCAGGGATGGTGACTCAACCCCCTCCCTGGGCAGCCTATTCCAATGCCCGACCACTCTTTCTGTGAACAATTCTTTCCTAATGTTCAGTCTAAACTTACCCTGCTGGAGCTTGAAGCCATTCCCTCTCGTTCTGTCATTAATTACCTGTGAGAAGAGACCAGCACCAACCTCTCTACAGTGTCCTTTCAAGTGAATTTTTATATGTTTTTTTGAAGGTGTTTTTTACTGCATATTGTGTGATTCATGATTTGCTGCCAATTAAGAGTATTCATTTGTTGTATTTCAGAACCCGTCTTGAAGAATTAAGGATGTTTTTGGAGAATGAAACCTGGGAACTTTGTCCTGTTAAATCAAGCTTTAGTATCCTGCAGCTTCATGTATGTTCTATGACTTACACACACAAATGTGCTAATACTTTAATAGCTCAGAGTCCGGGTGTCCTGAGAAGTAGTAAGATCCACGAATGACTGTGCAAATATTTTCAGTGACTGATAAAAACCCCTGAATTTCACTTCATGATATTGGAAACTTAGGTTCAGAAGCTTTTAAAACAGTAGCGTTCCTTTTTCAGGCAGGTGGAGATTTTCAGGAGACGGAGTTGTAAACATAATGTCAGTCTTTACTTGTTGTGTTCGAATGTGGGGTTAATATGTGAGTTTTCCATTTCTAAAAGATTTATCTGAGAGTAAGAAGCTAAAAGATGAGAGCCTAAAAGCAATCACAGGAGCGCTCACAGCTTGTTCCAATTTTGGTGTCTGTTTCTGGAACCATGGGTCACGTGTGCTTCATTTGGGAAGGGAAAAAAAAAGTTAATTCTTGTGTGGTGAAGTCGGACTGAGAGCAAGTAATTGGTGTGCTCCCCTGCTGTCCTAAAGGGGTTTGTGTGGAGTTTAGCACGTGGAGAGTGAATTTCACCTGTTTTGCCCAACAAAAAGTGGGTGCCTGTGGTTAAAGCTGCCCCCACGGTGTGAAAATAGCTAAAGATGGGCAGTCTCTGGCAAAAGATACTTGTGTGGCTTCTGCAGAGTTAGGAAGAGGCTGCTGGGCAGTCATAGCGTGGAGGGGAAGGGAAGAAGGACCCTCAGCAGCATCCAGTAGCAAAAGAACTAATACTTTTAATAAAGGAATTGGATTATAAACCCATACAGGCTACTCGAGGGACTGGAGCAGCAGAAAATGGCAGAAAGTAACATGTTCATTTAAACAAACAGAAATCTAACATTGGAGCCCTTTTAACTGCATACGCTTTGATCTTTAAACCTTTAGATAAATCATAATGTACATTTTGCCATTTACAAAGATCAATAGCTAGAGTTTAATAGATAAAAATGATATGTCAACTGAGATAAATCAAGATTTTTAGAAAAAAAAAAAGTAATATCATACCTTATAAACCCTTCACAGTCCATGTGTTTGCAAAAGTCTGTGCACTCACCCAGTCATCAGAAAATTCACGTGCAATGGATTGGAGAAGTAATAAATGTTGAAAAGAACTTTTTAAAAATAAAATATTAAGAAAAGAAAATCAGCTTTAGTAAATTACTAGGTAACTTGTGTAAAGAAAATTACGTTTTTGCATAGAACTTAGGTCTTGTTTTATCTCCTAATTTATGTGGAAAACCCCCAGCTTGGTTTTCACCTAGTTTTAGGCAGAGAATACTTTCAGAATGCAGGAGATAGGGTGCGTGTCATAGCCCCACGCTCAGATTAGCCAGCCCAGCCCTGTAAGATTGCCAGTCTCAAGGTTCACCTGGGCCAGCACGAGGAGCGTGTTTAAATGCGCATCAAGCTTTGGCAGGAAGTTTCATACGGGGTTAATTGCCCATGTTTGTTGTTGTGCCCTGGTTTTGTGGAACTGGAGTCATAATAATACTAAAAATGCCTCATTGGCGGTTAAAGTTGCACTTTCTTTCTGTGAGCAGGAGTTTAAGTTCCTGGAGCAGTCTCGGTCCCCGTCTGTGTCTCCCAGTAAGCAGCCTGCCTCCGCCATCTCCCCGGCCGTGACGCTGTTCGAGCAGTACTGCAACGGAGGAAACCCCTTTGAGATTCAGGCTGACAGCAAAGATGATGAGACCGAAGACGTGTTGGCTTCCAACGGGGTGCGTACAGAGCGCTTCAGGAGAAAAACCGAGAGCAAACGGTGCTCTTAATAAATGGTGATCTATTTTGTGTGTCAGCGATGGCAAAATGTCTTAGCGCAGGGATCAGTTAAATGCAGTACTAGGTAACGGAGTAATATCATTGCCTAGGAAGTTATCTGTTATCTTTGTTAGCATATGGATACATTTTGAGGTTTTATTATTGTTTTTTCAGGTTATAAACCAAATAACAAAAGCTCAGATACGTGGGTACTTGATGCAGCAACAAGAAAGCAAAAAAAATTATCAGTAGCTGGGAGAAATAGGATGATGCAAATATTTACTCTTCATCAACACCAGAGAATAGATGTTTGTTTAGAAATGCACTTACAAATGGCTTTGTATAATTTTCCTGCTGCATTTTTAATGAGTATTGTCAGCAGCCTTTCAGCCAGCAGAGTTATTTGTATCCTGACGGAGGTGAAAGCCAGGAAGTGACCAAAACGCTACGTTAAATGAGTGACAATATTATAGGGAAAATAATGGCAGTCAAATTATTTTTTTAAAACTTTTTTTTTGACAGTATGAGTCGGATGAACAAGAAAAAAGTGCATATCAAGAGTATGATAGCGACAGCGATGTTCCTGAAGAGTTGAAAAGAGATTATGTGGATGAGCAGACAGGAGATGCCCCTGTGAAAAGGTAAGTCGATTGTGTGAGTCCTTGGTCTCATTTACATGCTTTTCATCTCAGCACTCTAATTAGTTCATTTTCTGTTCAGTCTATACTCTACCACAATGGAATAATAATCAAACAATCTTGATGCTACTTGCACATTTAGAAAGGCCCAGCACTTAGATCTCTGGAAGGGAGAGGAGGGTGAAGCTGCTCATCATTATTGCAGGAAGAAGCTTAAGAGAGCAGGGTTTGGGGGAGGAGAAGGGCTCCCTGAAGCAGGGTGTGGGAGAACATTACCCAGTGTTAGGTGTCACCCCACGCTGCTTCGACAGCTGCTGGCGTGCGCACGTCTGATTGCTGCTGTGGCAAAAGCCGTTCTTTGCAGAGTAAGGAGGCTTGGGCTTCTGCTCTTGCAGAACAAAAGGAAACTTTTACAGATTAAAAAAAAATAATAATTCCAGAGTTTGAAGGCAGTCATTTGGAATTTTTAGTTCTCTTTGTCTTTAAGGATATATACACACACACACACAAACATATAAATGAATGTATATATTATATTTTGATGACTATATATAAAAATATATTTTATTTATATATATATTCATATAAATAAAGGCCAACTCTGTCACCTTTAAAGGGATCCGGGAGAAAACTTCTGTCTAGGGCACTGTACTGCTTAGATGTCCGTTGGGACTGTGTGAGGCTGGCTAACACTGTTGGTGTGTTGACGACTGCAGGAGGAGTAGAAAGCCACCACTTGGGTCAAAGCAGAGGAATGCTGTTTTAAAAAATAGCTCTTTAGGATAAAATATTGTTAGCATGATTCACTTCAAAGAAGTGATGGAGGTATTGATAAAAATGACTTAGTTGGAACAAACCACAGTCCCTGTCCATAGCTTTGTGCTGTGGAAGTGAAGCATTTTGAACATTTGGAAGGACACTGTTTTGAGGTATGGAGGCTGGTGGAAGGTTTCTCTTATAGAATATGTTGAGTTGGAAGGGATCCATCGGAATCATCCAGTCCAACTCCCTGGTTCTCACAGGACTACAGTTTATGAAAAAATTAATGTCTTTTTAGTTTAATCTTCCTCAAAACTGGTTCCATTTCCAGATAGTGGTTTTCAGTTGTAGCTTACTTGCCTGCTCTGCTCTGTTGTGACTTGCGTTCTTTTCGTTTTCTTAACTTCATAAACCACGAACTTGAGTCAGAAGGGTTCAAATGATTTCTGAAGCCAGAGAGAGGACTCACGCCTTGGACTGCAACCGAGGAACCCCTTTCCCTAGCACAACTTTGTGTAAATTAGGCCAGGCTTCTCTCTCTAAACGTTAGAATCCTAACCCAGTCGTGCTTTGGTATGAATACAACACTGTGCTGGAAGGTGTACTGTGATGTGGAAGAAGGGGGGAGGAAGGATTTCTTCTCTACTAAATTTTATTTGTATGTCCTCGAATATAACAGCAGTCACATTTGGGGTATTTTGTTTCGTTTTCTTTAAAGTGTTTCTCGTGAAACTCTGAGGAGCAGAAAGAGATCAGACTATAACCTCAATAAAGTGAATGCACCCATCCTAACAAACACCACGCTGAATGTAATTCGGCTTGTTGGTATGTAGAACAATTGGATTTTTATATGTGTTTTTTATTGTAATGCAAACCTATTGATAGCAAACATGTTAAGTGAATGTTAAGGCTTTTAAAAATATACCTCATTGGGATCTATTTCCACTCCTTGAAAATGTTAATAAAATAGAAATAAAGCACTAAACCAAAATATTTTTAATGAAATAGACAAGTTTGATTATATCTTGTGAGTTACTTTTACTTTGAAAATTAATCTGCATGCATATATTTATTTTAAGCAATAATGGTGGATTATTTGTCTCAAATATTGAATGCATAAAACTATTGACTTTATGTATAGATTGTGGGAAGTAACTACCTAAATTTATCATGTCAGGCAGAAGAGAGAGGAATTCTCTGTGTGTTATATAAATGAAGTTTATCTTCAATGTTTATGTGCTTAGAAATAATAGTGATACTTTAGAGCAAGCTGTTTTAAAAAGAGATTACTCCCACACCTGGTTGGTACCTCTGCTGTCCTAGAGGGCAGCACAGAAATCAGAAACTAATTTTCTAAACCATTTTTTATGTTTTTTTTTCTGTTGGAGCACCTACAATATAGGTCTAAGTGAGAACTGAGATTATTCTGTCACGACTTTTCCGCTGTTGATCTGTGTGTTAGGTTGGAGAGATTTGTTTGCTACCTTCTAGAGCGAGGCCTTGCTCTAAGAGGAGTTAGGATTGAATCTAGAACTCGCGGCACTTTCCCTTAGACCATTGGGTCTTGCCCCTGCCCTCACGCACGGGAAGGGTTGGGGGAGCTGTAGTTCTAGTTTTCCAGTTTTACTCAAGGTCTCTTTATATTTGTGGATTCTGGACATAAGCCCAAACTTAAACAGTGTTTGCAAAGCTCATATATATGCTTTTTCCCCCTTCTAGAATTGCAATTTCAATATTTTTGCTATTGGGGGTGTTTTATATTGTTTCTGTAGTGCCTGATGAATGGTGTTATTTGGAACATGGCGTTGAAGGGGATGTCCTGCAGCCCCTGCTGCAGGAAGACATTTAGTACTGCTGGGTTTGAGCTCCCGCTTAAGAATAGTTCTGCTTTGTTCCCACCACTCTATCTAACAGAAATTCTATTCCAGAAGCCATATCAACTTCATTGTTAAAAAAAAATATAAAAATAATTATCCACCTATTTTTTGCACACTTGATCTTTTGCCAAAATAAATGTTGAGGTTTAACGGATCCCCTTGCTCTGTGATGCCTGCTGCCTTGGTGTTTTTACAGAAAGCAATCCTGGTTCTTCTCGGTCCTTGATTTGCTGAACTAAACGTACCAAGCTTTTTCCTATCCTCTGCATTTATCCACCAGAAGCTCGAGTCCCCACCTCCTTGCCAGTTCTTTTCCTGCTGACTTGTCAGGGTCCCTTGCAGTGCGTTGGGTGAGATCTCACCGCAGCGTGCCCCTGTTGGGTCGCTGCCTCCTGCTCACAAGCTGCCTCCCTTTTGCACCTCTGTGATTTCTCACAGCTTCCCTGAGCTGGCACTTCAGTCCATCTGCCATGAGCTCCTACAGACAGCAGGTCCTTTGCTTTCCCAGCTTTTTCCAAGGGATGAGCTGCTAGTTTATAGTAGAAAGATGCCTGCTTTTAATTAATTGGCACCCAAATGCGTGGCTTTACATTTTGTACTACTGAATTTAAGCCAATTTTTATTATGGCAGTCATCAAGGTCCTCCAGTTCCTCCGGTATTTTATGTCAATCCTTTTCTGTTTTGATGGTACCTCCTTATTTTTTTCCATTATCACAATCCTGTTTTTGTGCCAGGGTCATTAATGAAAACATTAAAGAAGAGGCCAGTGGCTGGGAACTCCACTAGTAGCTTTTCCAGATACTGCCCTTTTCAACACACCCCATTCTGTCCTTTTTTATTAAACCCTTACTCATTTAAAGAACTCTAGTTTCACTTGTTTACTGTGCAGTATTGTTAAACTAATATTTTGACTGAACCTTAATTGCCTCCATCTTCTGCTTCTGTCACTTCCATATTTTCTTCAAAACTTGACCTGAAGTCCTACAAGTTAAAGCAGTAGATCAATAGTTGGATGTCAGTTCTCCCTGTTCTTATTTGCTGTTTCTCAGTCGTAGCGGTACAGCCCGTGCCCCGACTGCTTGTTGCACACCCAGGTTATTTCACTGCTCACCAGACTGGTGCTTTCACAGCCATTCCTTTATCATGTCCCTGTTCCTTTGCTCCTGTAGCGTGGCTGTTTTCACGTTTTTCCCAGCGCATTCTCAGTGTGCCCCGAAGGGGCCAGTTCAGTTCTCTCAGTCACCCTGTTCCCCCGCTCCTCGTGTTTCTCACTGTCAGGATCCTTGTTCCCAGGGAAAGCCAAGGCCATTCATTCTTGCTTTGGGGCCCTCTTGTTTGTCTGCAGTTTCTGTCCTTCACGTCCCCCCGGTTTATGTTTCAGTAGGACTCGCTGAAGGGGTGTAACAGCACTATTTGGAGCTATTTCTGTGTGCTCTGTGCTCGTGGGGGGCTAGATGAATAAATCAAAGTGTAGCTTAATAAATATAAACTACAGAAATGAGTTGCTATGTATAACTGAGGTGAGAGCTGCTATAGCTTTGTTTAATTTGAATTTTAAGTGAATTGTTCAATTTATCTGGTTTTCCCTCAAGTTTATAAGCAAGTTATTTCTTTATTTCCAATATAAAGTAACCATTAGATTAATTTATAAGGCAAATTTTTTCCTATCAAGCTACTGAATGTTGACTTAAAATATAAAGGAAGAATGAACCTGTGTTAAATTTCTATGGAATATTTTGACCCAGGTTCTGTACATCAAGAATAATAATTAATGACTATGTCATTGTAGATATTGTTTGTGTGCTTTTTAAAATTTAATTAATATCATTCTGACATAAGAAACACCCATTAAACTATTTCTTAGGTTGCTTTTTAATGCCTTATTTATGTCTCACTTTTGCTTTTCTTGTGGGAAACTCTTAGATTTTTCTTGGTTTAAAACCCATTAACTTCTAAGCAAGTAATAATGGGGATGACAAATCTCACAGCAGAAATCTTGTAGCTGAAATAAGTGATTGGTCCCATGGCATAGAATCTCCTGGGACTTACAGAAACCCAAATCATAGTCTTTCAAAATGATATAATTGCAATGCTCTTCTCTCTATTTCCTTCAAAGTGGCACTTTAGCTCCTAAGGTATGTCATAGGAAGCTGCATATTTGGAGTTGTGAGGCTCCCTAAGAAAGCATTTTACTAATGACTATAGATATACTAAGACTCATGTATGTATTATTCAGGAGGTTCTGTATTTACTTACTTTTTTGGTTTCAGTCACCAGTTGTGTATAGCTTAGTCTGATGGAGAGTACTCTCTATTTACTGCCTTTAAGGGCAAAAGATATTTTGGAAATAATAGTTCAGAAGAAACCTGTCAAAGGTTTGGCAGCTTCAGCCATTAACAGGGAACCTCTGGAAAGTCAGGCTCCTTGGAGCTGTTGACACTCCACGTTGTGTTCAGTGTTCCTGGGAGCTTCTAGCGGGGCAGGGGCTTGGCCTGTGGGTGCTGTTTGGAAATATTCTCATCCTCCCCTTTTCAACCAAAACAGAGGCTTTAGTGCGAGGAGGTAACAGTGCAGAGAAGTTAAAAAGTTGGCATCCTGTTAGAGAGAGCAACTGGGAGGAAATGTTCTTGGAACACGTGTTGTGTCGAGATGCTGAGTGATGCAGTAATAGAGAAATGTTCTTGGCACCGGGAGAATCTTATAGGGACAAACTTGGGCAGTGCACAGCGTGTAGCCCGTTGGAAAAGCATGAGATGCTGCCTGTGAGATTACCTTGAATATTCATGCCAGCTGCACAGATACTTGGAAATCCAACTGTCCAGAATATGACACATCACCCTTAGAGAGTGTAGGGTTGCGGGTGAGTTTAAAAATGTGTTTATCCCAGAGTAAGTGGAGAAACTCAGCCTGTGGCAATACAGAGTATTCAGCTAGCACACGTGGAGGGGGCTGCTTTGACTGGGGTGCTGTCCTTTCCCAAACACCCAAACATGTCCACGGTGGGCTGTGTATTCGGTTTTCCCTCTGGAAGACAAAGAGAATTTTTTAAGTCTGCTTTGCAGTTTGTTCATAGTGCTGTAGATCAAAACATGGATAATTGAGCATAGAATTAACAATTGGGCTAAACTGCCAAATATTAGGTATTGCAACCTGTATCAAATCTCCAAAAATAGCAAGAGTCACTTGTGTGTGTAAGCAGTGGGATGGGAGAGGCGTGGTATTGAAGCTGGGAGTCTAAGCTGGGCAGAAACCTGGGAAGTAGCAATGTCAGATTATTGCTTGATTCTTGCCATACTGCTGTGCCACCTTACCATGCGTCTGCTGTACCATGGATTTGTCAAATTATTGTTATCTTTACTGATCTACACGAGTTAATTGCTTCAACGCCCTTTGACAATAACAGCTTTTTTTTTTTCTTTGTTACTTGTTTTCTGGGCATAAAACATTTTCTGCATTGATTAGTAACTACTTTGCTGGGCACAGCATTAGCTTGAAAAACAGCATTGCTGACTACAGGAAAAAGAAAATATTTTTGCACCCTCATGTAATTTTTTCCAACCTGTCACATCAAAACATGTCTGGAATATGACAATTGGTTAAATGATCTGCTGTATCCTGCGTGCCCGGTGGAATGCGTTTATGTTTTGGTTCAAAAATTGCTGTCTCTTACTATAATAACCCAAAGCTTATTATATATTCTTTGTGTTTTTAAGATGCTAATAGGGCAAGCAGCATGCCATTTTTGAGCTAGCCAGCTGGAAATGTAAGGGTTCTGTAATATCGGGGTTTGCATCAAGTGCACTTCGTGCACGAGTCTGTGAAAAGAGCCAGGCCCTACACTGGGAAATAAAATACCTGAAGACTATAGCCCCTGTGAACGGAACCTGCACGGAAAAGATTCTTTCTGAGTCCAGATTGTGAGATCGGTTTGCCTCAGCTAACCTACAAATGAAGGTCTACAGTTTAACACTTTTTAATTTTTTATTTTCCCAAGTCAAATGCACAACAACAGATGACAGGAAGGAAGACAAGGAATTATTCTTCTCCCTGGATGTGCCAGGGTCCCAGCATCCTCCTTTTCTGTCAGTCTGTCCCTCTAGAAACATTTCAGACATATGTCTTAAAAGCGTTTGGGTTTCTTACGCAGAGACAAAGAGGAAGGAGGGCAGGAAATGCCACGTTGCTGGTGTGAAACACGTTATTCCTAGAGCTGTTGGATGCATATGATTTTTACACTGGGCTTTTCTATTGCTTGAAAAATATCCACGTGGGCGTATTTAAACACACACCACTGCATAAAGTCTTCAGTGGCTTTATGTATTGTCTGTTAGAGACTACTTTGGGGCATTATTATTTTTTGGCTAAATGAAGCTGACACTTGTAGAGAATCCAGAAAGCTGTATATTGTGAATTTGGTACCAGAAGGCCCGGAATGGTTGAAGGCATTTTGATACAGATTAGCATCCACTTTTGCAGAAGTCTTGAGGCATTTGTGGTGTCTTAGTCATCATATTTAGCTTTGTGTTTAAACATCTTAATCTCTAAAATATTACTAAATTGTTCTTAATTGATATTCAGGGCTAAATAATAAAATTCGTAAAGCTGGTTTTGAGTTTGCCATGCTCAGTGCTGTCTTTGTAGCGCTTAATGCTGGGGAAACTGATCTTCTGTATTTCATTTTTAAGGGAAATACATGCAGATGATGAACATTCTGAAACCAATTGCATTTGATGTGATCCACTTCATGTCCCAGCTCTTCGATTACTATCTGTACGCAGTCTATACGTTCTTTGGCCGAAATGACACGGTAGGTAGAACCATTATTCATTCCTCTAGCACTGTACACACAGGATTAGAATACAGAGGGGATCTCTTCACTTAAAATATTACCTGATATGTAATCCTAGAAAAATCAGTGGCACCATAATGGATTTGAATGCAGGAGTGAGAAAAGGCTGATGAGATCAGGGGAATAAACACCAGCAGCATCTTTATCACTGGGATATGAATCCTATTATGTTTTGAATAGATTCTGTACTCTATTTCCAGCAGTATTATGAAAGGAAGGAAAGACAACATGAAATACCTACAAGTAGGGGCACAAGTTGGGGAGCAAAGGAGCGCTCTGCGGAAAGAGAGGGGTAGTTTGGAGCCTGGAGACTATGGGTTGATTTAATTTTCCTTTATGTATTTCTCTAACTTAGATAAGAATAGCAAAAGGGAGAGGAGAAGGGGGCCATGAAAGTTAAGTAGTAACTAAGGTTTAAGAGGTTTGAAATAGATGTTTTGAGATCTAGTATTCTTCTGTCAAACTAATTGCATTAATGAAAACAGGGGTTTTTTGAGTAGTCTTGAAATAAATGTTGGCAATGTCTGCACATAACATAGATCAGCTTTCAACAGAGTTGTCTTAAAGCATTTATGAGGAGCTGCGTGTAAAAACAATTTTCTCCTCTCTTGGCCCCTAAATTACTCCCCAAGTAATAATGCTGTGGGGTTCCAAATTCATCATCATCTGTTGGCGAACTGTAATGGATTTTCAGACTCAGCATATGGTTCTGAATGGTTTTGAGCTGTTCTCTGGCAGGACAAATGCATTTGCAATTTGTTTGTGTTTAGAAGATGGGTGTTTTTTGATATTTTTTGTTTGTTTTGTTTTTTGTTAAGATAATTGATTTCCATGGGCTCGGTCAGCTGCTCTGCTCTTCACATTGTGTTGCATTCATCTGGATTTTTTTTTCACTCCCGTTTTGTGTTTTTAAAGCTGGTGCTGAGTTCCTCCCTCCCTGCTGCTGGCAGAGAGCAGCCCAGTGCTAGGCAGGTAAACGGTACAGCAGACGGGGGGAGAATTTGATGTTTTGTAGCGTGCCCAATTTTTGTTTTGACAGATGATTTTCCATGGGGACATAATGCTTACAAAGGGTCTATGAATGCAATAAACCCTCTTGTAATGCTGCTTAAATGTCCTCACTCCCCATAGTGTTTATCAGCCTCTAGAAAGTAGAGGTGGGTGATGGTATGTGATTTAGACCACTGAGGGTGCTCCTGTTTTATTTTTGTTGGAGCATGGGATTGCTAAAAGTGTGCTGGTGATAGAACTTCCTGAAGTGGTTGAAATGCTTTGTGAATGTTGTGCTCATGTTACCTGTGCTAGTACACACATCAGGAGAGTGATTAATTGTCTGGAGCTCATTGCCAGTTCTGTGAAAACCAAAGATTTAAAATATACACGTTGAGTTCTGTGACCGGCCATGCTGCTCAGTCATTGATTGCTCTTTCCAGACCTCTTGGACCCTCTGTACTCAGCAGCTGGCTTTCTTCACTGCCAAAAGGAGCACAGGTTTAACCAAAATTGCTCTTTCAAAACCTTTTTAATTTGTGGGATGCAAGTTAAGGCTGCCTTGCCCCCTTATCTCAAGTTATGGAGCAACCTAACATGAAATTAAAAGGAATGGCTTATATTTAGTGTCTGTTCACTAAAGTGTAAGACATTCATGAACATCCCACAGAACAGTCTTCCTTAGCAGAGTAAACTTGAGATGAGTTTGAATTTTTTTGACAAGACATAATAATTTGTAAACCTAAGGCCATTCTTATGGAAAACACTTCATTTTATTTTTTTTTCTTTAAACTGTAAGAGGTGATGTAGAATTGGTGACGGGTAAAATTATTCTGTAAATTGTCTAATGCTCTGCTTACTACTTACTAGGTCATCAGTCTGTGGAGTGTAAATATCTACCATTTTGCATATGGAGATAGCTTCCCTGAAGCAAAGCACTCGTACCGCTGAGCGACGTGTTCTGGGGGAAGCCAGGGGGTTGTGTCCTTGGGGGAAAATGCTGAGCGACAATCATTTTGGGTTTTTTTTTGTTTGTTGTGTTTTCTACCCCTCCTACATATGGCTCCCCGGTTCTGACTTAAGGTTGTAACTGGTCGCTGCTAAATCTGGAGTTCTTGATATGTAATGTTTTATGGAAATTTTGTTTTTACATTCCTTTTCACTCAGATACTTTTCAAACAACAAATTGCCATTTTTTAGAAAGAAATACATCATTGTAGGATAAGTAAGTAGAAGTTACTGATAACTATTGTTATCAGTAATTGAAAGGCAGAAAGAGAAAGAATTAGTGGCAGATTGTGGGATGTGTACTTTTGATGCTGTAGGTGCAAATCTCTTAAAATGAGATTTAATGGCTGAAAATTGCAAATACGTTTTTAGTAGATATTTTTTTCCTTTAAGCAGGGTATTTTTTCTTTTTCTTCTTACCTTCACAGGAAGAATAGCCAGTCTTGAATTTGGAGTCCTTATGGCCATGTCTTGAAAAACTGCTGTATGACATTAAGGGGGTGTTTCTTAAAGGGAAAAAAAGTTATTTTCTTTTTCACCCATATTCCTTCAAAATCAAAGGCAGCTCAGAACTGAGATTTCTACAGTAAAAATGTGAAGAAAAATACAAATTATTTTTGTAAAAGAGCTTACTTCACTTGTGGAAAAACAAAGGTGTGGACACTGGGTCAGTGATTCATGTCTCCTAGGTTTCAGCAGAGTATACTTCCCGTGGGATGAACCTCAGATGAAAATTGTCTTTGACTATGTAGGAGGATTGGAACAGATGGACATCTTAAGTCAAAAACAGTAGATGCAGTGAATGGGGACCTAAATTATACCTTTTTGCATTTAAAAGGGGTGGATGGGATGACATGAACTTGAACCCTTCCTTCCCTGATGTACTGCATTAAAGGAAGTCTAATAATACAACGTACAACAGGGCTCTAAGTGCTGCTGAGTGAAGTGCCTTTCGGTGGGAATCACATACCAGAACCTTATCCAAACACCTCCGGGGTCTCGATGTCAACGTGTGTCTCTTATCTGTCCCGTTTCTACTTCCTTTGTTATGTCAGTTTATTCTTTGGGTTTTTTTAATTGGAAGTAGAACATAAGTAGCTAGATGAATTATGCATGTCGAACCAGAGCCTCAGCTGGTATAATTCATTGCATTTCCTGGGAAATCAGTGTAGCTCTATTGATTTATCCCAGCTGAACATCTGCACCATAATACCCCTAAGCCATGAACATGAAGATGGCGCATTTCTCAGCTAGATCTTTATATGCATTAAGCAATAATGACTGTTCTATAACAATCAATGGGTATGATTTTAAATATGCAAGTTAGATATCTAATAAGGAATTACCAGATACTTTATAGCTTGAGAGAGATGTCAAGACCACTTGGCTCAGGTGTGGTGTTCATGCAAGTCTCGGTGGGACATCGGGGTGCACCGTTCTGGGCTCATCGCACAAATGAGAAAATGGAGAGTCCTGCACCCAAATGCAGTATTACAGCAAGAAGGGGGACCGTTTGTTTGTTGGGCTGTCATCTTCATGGCAGGTATTGGGTCATCCTTCTCACCGGCACGGTGCTGAGCGCCGTCACCTCTGTTGATTTGCTTTTCACTTTGTGTGGTTGTGATTATGTGCTAACACTTTAATGTAGGTGAATTGTAGCTAGTGTTTACAAACTGAAGTTTCACTGTACCACTGTGAAGTTTAAACCGATGGGGTTTCCTTCCCGATTAAATAGAATGTGTTTCTTCCAGTTTGAGTCAACAGGCCTGGGCCTCAGCAGCAGCAGGTTACGCACCACGCTGAACAGGATCCAGGAGAGTCTCATAGATCTGGTGAGTACCTGGGCTTTGGTCATGCTCACTGGAATAGAGGTCTGTGTGGGACATTATTACAATTAGAAATTGCATTTCATTGTGGCCTTCTGATTTTTGTCCCTCTTCCTGTTTAGTATCTGTAATGACAATTACAGTTTGTTTAGTTTCATGGTGTATCGGGATGTAGACATCATTATTGTCTATATCACTCATTTCTAATATACAGCAAAAGCCATAAAAGTAGTTTTATTAGATGTAACAACAAAATTACGTATTTAAATCTTATAATGTGTTATGGTTCATGGAGTAGAGACATTCCAGTATTATCCTTATTAAATGAGATATCTTATTTAAAAAAAAACCCAAACCAACACAACAGATGACTCATTTTTCTTCAGTAAAAGAATAGCAAACCAGTCAGCTGTACTTAAAATCGTTCACCTAAAAATATAAATAGAAGTAGTATCCATTGTGGAGACATTTCCTAAGAGTGTCATAAGTGGCTTGCACAGTAATTAATACTGTGGACGCTGCAGGAAGCGTTTATTTTCTAAGGCTTCTGCCTTAGAAGGAAGTAGAAGACATATGCTCTCCTCTGACTTTCAGGAGGATTTGGCATTCCACAGAATTGTACTTTATCCCTTAGAAATTCCCTGAAGTGTTATAACAAATCCTAACCTGTTCTTTGAGAGAAGCTTCTTGAAGGGTCTTGACTTCTGACAGAGCCATGAGATAGCTAATAACCTCAGGCCTCTATAAAGCAGAGAAAGGCTAGTCACAAAAGTAGTGTATTTGGAAGGAAAAATGAATTTTAGAAAGATTTTGCAAATGAGTCAGTTAAAGATTATGGGAAAATGACAAGTTATGGAATTAGTTTTTTAAACTTTGTAGTCACAGTTCCTGACAGTGCATTACAGTCTTGATTTTTTTTTTAAATCAGTTGAAATAATTTTTAAAAAATCATTTATAGGGGCAAATTGGAAAAATAACAGGACTTCTTTTTTATCTGCAGTCATTTAACAGTGCTGTTACAGATAATGGTAGTGTCAATTGAAATGAATAACGATGTTCCAGGTAGGATTCGAAAGGAGGAAGAAATTTTACCGCACTACTATGAACTGAAAGGCATTCCATGAGGTTTATTAACATCTTATGAACTTAAGCTGCTCTTATGCTATAAATGGAATTTTATCACTTTTTTTTCTCTCCACACTGGAGAGGGGAGTAGTGTCCTGGTGTTCAGCTGGACCACTGAGAGGCAGAGTTGGGTCCACTGAGCGAAGAGGCTGCAGTGATTTCAGGCACATCCTCTGCTCTTCCCACATCCCTCCTCAGGCATCTCTGCCCCTGCTCCTCCAGAGGGGCACTGTCCCCGCGGAGCGCTGCTCACCGGCAGCTGAAGCACTTCTCCCTTCCCAGGCTAATGTCTCATGGCAAGGCCAAGTCTCCTTGGTGAACGGCAGCAAGTCCTCCTGCAGTTTAGATGAATGTTTTAGACTGTGAACAGGAAAGATCCTTACATTTTTACTCCTGATACTCTTCCCCCAGCTCTGTGGCTCACCGTCTCTCCAAAGAACAGAGAATTGGTTGGGGAGCTGTGGGTTTGGTTATTTATCAGGTGTAAACATTTCAAAGCTTCCAATTTTTTGCTCGGTTTTGTTTTGGCTTTTTTGAGAATGACAAAAAGTGAAAAGGCAAAAAAGAAGGCAGATAAAGAGTGGATTTTGACAGTTAAACAAGGGTGTCTTTGGGTCAGTGAATATTTTAGGGAACCAGCCGTTTTGCCGAGATGATTAGACGTTACTGCGTGGGTGCTGCTGTGCTGGTGGGTGTCTCCAGGGCTGCCCGAGAGAGGTTCTGTGAGTTCTATAAATACTGGGGCCTTTGGCTTGCTTTTACCCATTTTGATAGACTCAGTACAACACAGACTTCGGTATTGAGAAACACCATGGATGGTTTAATTGCAGATGTATCTGGCTGAACGTGGATACAGAGCAGAGCACAGAAAATTCACTTGTCAAACACTGTAGTAATGTGAGTAGCCTTTAGAGTCATTCCCATGCTCGGTGCCTCTGTATCTGATAGCATTTACCAGACACCTCTTTTAGAAGTTTTATCTTGTGCTCATTGATCTATTTCTGTGAGATCTGTTAGCGCTACAAATGATGTGTTTGTGGTATTGATCAGTCAGCAGTCTTTGGTTGTAATGTCAGAATTTCTGGGGGGATCCTTCAAGGCTCCCTGATTTATCTGCTTTCCGCTTCTGGAAGCTATTACAAGGTGTTTTTTTCAGAAGTCTCCTCACCCATGATAGTGAGAACCCCTCTTTCCCGGTCTGTGCTCTGTTCCACCTGCTCTAGCCCGTTCTTACCTTTGTGTTTGACGTCTTGAGAGACGCAGAACTGAAGGAGCCTTTCTGACTTAGCAAATCCACTGCCCTGGTGCCTTGGGCTGTCACATCAGAAGAGGCAACTGTCAACTAAAATCCAAGAAACTGAAAGTGGAACTTGTGATCTTTTTGTTCCTCTGCACCTTGGACACACTCAAACCGTAACAGCTTGGATGCTATTATCTTCCCAGTTGTCTTAATATTCTCAATGTCACTTTTGGCCTGGCTTTCATCAAGCAGTAAACACATTCTGGTGCCGCTTTGTCCATAGCGGCACAGTTTTGATCTTCCTGCTCATTCTTTATCCCTTAATTTCTCACCAAGTCCTTACACGTTTTGACACAATCAGTTTTTGCCTGCCCTACCTGTAATTGCTGCAGCGTAACACCAATGGGTCTGTCAGATATTTTGCTACCTGAATAACCTCCCTGCGGTTCTCCCTTTTCACCTTATCATCTGGGCAGTACCTTTTCTCTTGGCTTTTCAAGACCTGCAGTGCATGTTCTTCCTTGTTTCAGTCCTCTATTTGGGAAGAGCTAGACCACCACTTTGTTCCATCAGTGTTTCTGGTGCCCAGTGTTCTCCGTTTCTCCTCAGGGCAAACTGTCTGAAAAACATGTGAATAGCTATTCTATTTCATGTCACTCCTCCCAGTTGTTTTTTTTTTCCTGTTTTTTTTTTTTTCCCCTGTTTTTTTTTCTGTTGTGTGGTTTTTTGTTTTGTTTTGTTTTTTTTTTTTAATTTTGCACCAGGGCACTAGCATAACCTGTTCTTATTTTAGATTATTTTCCTGTGCTGTGAATATTTCCTTGCTTTCTACAATCGAGGTGTCTGCAGGACAGTAGTTTTCAAGGAGTGATAACTTATTTAAAAGCATCATTTGTATTTTCCTGAAGTTAGCCACAGCTCACATGGCCAGTAAAGCACACGCACAAGTAATATTCCTCTGCTTTGCCTCCTTGTTTGGTTCCCGTCAGGCTGGGGATCAGTCCCTCAGTCTCCGGTAGGCGGCTGGGCTAAAGCCTCTGTTGGCCATTAACGTGTGCCAAGAAGTGTGTTCTCCCCCCGTTTTTTTTTTTTTTTCCTGATATAGATATTGATCTACATGATGATTTTTTTCACCTCTTTGAACACAACACCGTTCAAATAGAAAAAACTATGGTTGTCTTTTGGTTCAGGCTCGATTGAAATTACTCCTCAGAGTTAGAAACATTCCTTCATCTTACCTATCGTCTGGACCTGCTCAGCTGGAGACGTTCTGGCTGGTTTTGTGAGGTTTCAGTTGTTTAATTCTTTGTTTTAGGAGGTCTCTGCTGATGCCACAGGAACTCTCACAGCTGCTGAAGAGAGAAAGGAGAAGGTGCCAAGTCCACATCTCAGTCATCTCGTGGTTTTGACGTCTGGCAATTCACTATACGGTTTGGCAGAGAGAGTGGTGGCCACAGAATCCTTGTAGGTTATTTGCTGTACACTGCATTTTGTGGTCACTGGAAACTATGGATTTTTTAAGAGATTGTGATTACAAGCCAAAACCTTCTTGAGAGCTCAAAAATACCTGCCCCTCAATGTGATTTTAAATATGAGTGGTAGAGGTAATTTATTCATTAAAGGTAGTGGGGCCTGACCGTCTGTCCACCCCCTGCAGGCACAGGCAGTGAAATGTTACTGCAGCTGCTCCGGGAATTTGTGACAGCACAAGGCCAAACCTAGCGGGGAAAAAAGTTTAATTTTAAAGAGGCTAATGGGAGTATTTAATCTGTATAGTTCATTTAAACTTTATATTACTTATTCAGATGGTGTCAGCTGAGACTCAGGACTGTCCAGTTCGTCCTGGTTTGGCTGGCATTGCAGGGTGCTGTGCACCTGGGGAGAGAAGATTATAGTGAGCAAGTAACGCAGGACTTAGAGTGGTTTTTATATGGTCAGAATAATGGTAAGAGGCAGATAGGAATTTTATTTTTTTTTTCCCTGTGCAAGATGACACTGAAAGATTAGAAGTTAATTTAAAAATGTATTTTGAAGGGGGCTTATTTTCTTTTGCATCCATTTATGCTTAGTTAGGAATGTATTTCTTTGTGCTTAGTTAAGAATGCATTTCTTTGTTATGTTGTTGTGAACAAATCCTACCCCTGAGAAAGAATTTGATCTCATATTCTGTCTTTTAAATATTCACTAGTATATAAGTAATTAGGAATGTTATTTTGGAATTATAATATTAATGTTCACTGCTCTGCAGCATGGAAATTACCTGACACTTGTCCACTGACTTGAGTAGACTTTGGGTAAGAATTTTGCAGTGTATCCTGAGTAAAATAGAAATATAAGTCATTGATATTCAATCTTTAGTCTCTCTATTCAAGCATTTTCTTGTTTGCGATCAGATTTTAGAACTGTCAGAGTTGAGAATACCTGTTGATACACTGGCATGAAACCAATACGGTTCTTCTCAGGGCTACATTTTCCAAGCTTGCATGTCGTTATTGCCAGATATGTCAACTGCAGAGTAACGTTGTACAGAGATGTGCCAAATGCTGCATTTAGTTCACAGTAAATTTTCTTTGCTTTCAAAGGGTATTTCTGGCGGAGCAGTTTGAGTTTCTTCAGCCTCATCTCGACGCGGTGATGCCAGCTGCCAAGAAGCCTTTTCTTCAGCAGTTCTATTCTCAGGTCAGAATTGTGCAATTCACAGCTGATCTTTCAACAAGATTTGAAACATGTACAGTGCGTTGCAAATACTTGTACATCATGGTTATATATTGCTCTTATTAGCCAGAAATTTGCCGAATTTCATCTATATTCTGTTTCAGACAGTGTCAACTGCCAGTGAACTGCGTAAACCAGTGTATTGGATTGTTGCTGCTAAAGCCATCGATTATGAACAAACGCTGCTTCTCATGGCTAATGTGAAGTGGGACGTGAAGGAAATCATGTCACAGCACAATATATATGTTGATGCTCTTTTAAAGGTGAATACTTTCTGGGAAACAGTGTGCTAGAGTTTCTATAAACATTAAACTACTGCAATACTTCACTAAAAGTGTTAAAGTATCGTTAGAGCAATCCAGCACCTGGCAAATGGTAAATTATTATAAGGAGGTCTGTCCAGAGTTGTCGTTGTTCTTGCTGCTGACAGATTGCTCACAGTGGGGATTTTTTGGCTACGTGGTGGGGGAAAGTGACCACAGAAGTTTAATGAGTTTCATGTCTCAGTCTCGAATGGTAAATAAATGTGTAGTAAACGGAGTAACGTTGAGGAGAGTGCAGTGGCCTGAGATAGTGGTAGTGGCCTTTTAAACAAAGGCTGTCGGCTGTTCTGCGTAATTTGAGCGGTTGTCTTTGAGATGTATCATAGGGGCTGTAGGTCCCAGCATTGATAATGACCGTGCAGTATCAGACTGAAGTTGCTATATTTAGAAGTTAGTGTTCGAAAAGGAAGGTAAAAGGGAAGTTGTTGACCCAACTTCTCCACTGCTTTCAGCAGAAGTGATTGTACAGTTGCTGTGTCTGATGGCATATAGGACCAGCTACGGGGAGAATCTCTGCCATCCTTTGATATATGCCTAAATGGTGTTTCTAAAGGTCTTTAGAAGGAAGTTCTTGCAGGATTATACTAATTCTTGCAGAGAAACTGAAAATTTTATTTTAAAGATATGTGAAGTGCGTAGCACAGAAAAGGTTATGCGTCAGTGTTGAGTAACAGTTTTGATTACACCTCTGTAGCTGTTCTCTACTTAAAAAAAAACATATCACAAAGGAGGGATAATCTGATAGAGGATCTGTCATTGCACTGGATCTGAATCTTTGTGACTACTCTTCTTTGTGCTGCCGTGGCTTTTGGAAAGCAGTTTGTACTGACAACGTTTGGTCTCTGCAGTAGCTTTTTCGGTTTTGTGAGAGTGCGACTGGGTTTTCTTCAGCGACTGTATATTGACTTTAAAAAGGTTGAAGATGAGTTGAGGGAGTGAAGCAATGGAAATGGCATTTGAAGGATTAGCTACTTGGTTAATTTTCAGAGGTATCAGTTTCACAGAGAACTACACCTCTGGGGAACAGAGCAGTATTTCCCTTATTAAAAAAATTTACTGAGGTAGTGAATGCTGTACCGGAAAGCGGTGTGCTTGGTGCTTTACACGTTACGCTTGTCTCTACAGCCTGTGCTTATTAAGCCTCTTGGCTTGCTCTTCTTTTTAGGTATTCTCTTTCATGTGTGTTCCTAACTCTTTGTTGTTGTTGTTGCTAGGGATGTATAGAGAGTGATCCCTTTTACGCTGAAGGAGTAACGAGCTTTCATGTTTCATCAGGAATTTGAAGAATTTAACAGGAGATTGAACGAGGTGTCCAAGAGGGTCCGTATTCCGCTGCCAGTCTCCAACATCCTGTGGGAGCACTGCATCCGCTTGGCCAATAGAACTCTCGTGGAAGGGTAAGTACTTCAGCAAAGTCTTGGTTTGGGATAAATATGTCTATAATGATAACATCTATGTTACGGAATTAAAAGTTCTGATTTTGTAGTGCACTGGTAAGCTCTTGTGCTTTTGGGGAGCCTACAAATATCAAGGCTAACACAGTCCTCAGCAGTTGTTGGGCAGAGTCATGCACAGCATTCAGTCTAAGAGGGGTGGTCGTGTACCCAGATACCGCTGAGGAATGACACCGAGTGTTCTAGTGAAGCATTCAAAACAACTTTATTTTCAAAGAAACTTTTAGCTGAAAATTATAATTTCCCAGCAGAGCAAAGAAAGTTAAAGTGTAATTGTCAGCATCTCTATGGTGATGCCATTTGTCTCTGCCAGGAAGCAGTTTGCCAGGATGGAGTCGCCAGCCCTAGCGGTTATCGTAGAGTAGCCATGGAGCAGGATTTTCCCAAATTCTTCAGGAACAGAGGTGTCTTAGGTGGCTTGGTCAGTAGAGGCTCAAGCACCTTAGTCAGGAACTGCTACACCTCGCTCATCCCTCCCTCTGAATCAGTGTCCCAGTCTCTTCACAGTCGGTATTGTCACCTGAGAATTGCAGTCCTTTCATCCACTGCATTTATTTTTGTGTCCTTGCCTCTTGCTACGTATGGCTGGGCTCTCATCACAACTCCTTTTCATCATGGAATATGTGCTGTCTTCCACTTCTTCTACATGTTTCCATATTTCTTCCCTGGTTATCCTCACCCCATGCACTCTCTACCGTAGGATTTTCAGTGGCTTTTGGCTGGGGGAATGTGTGGGTTTTTAGTGTCACTGGGCACTGTGTGGTTCTGTTCTATGAGAGGGGCTAAAACATACTGTACTAATGCAAATAAAACTCTGCATCAGACATCCTGAGAGGAGTTCTTGTCTGCTTTTAACTTAAAGGCATAATTATCTTCCTCCTCAAGGTTCAGAGGACTAAGTTAAATGACTTTGAGAAGTAAGGTTCATTTTTATTTCCTTTCAAGTGTTACTTTCTACTGTGTTTCTCTTCTCAGTTATGCCAATGTAAAGAAGTGCAGCAATGAAGGACGTGCCTTGATGCAACTGGACTTTCAGCAATTCTTAATGAAGCTAGAAAAGTTAACAGACATTAGGCCTATTCCAGATAAAGAATTTGTGGAAACCTACATTAAAGCATACTACCTAACAGAAAATGACATGGAGCGCTGGATAAAGGAGCACAGGGTAAGAGTTAAATTTGCATTCTTTTACTGTCTATTGGGAAAAGTCACCATGATGACAGTCATGCTGACAAGTATAAATGATCAATGCTTCTATGTGTTAAAAATGAATATATATACATGATATATAAAAATGAACGTATATCTATATATATATTCAGTTATTATATTAAAATCTGTATGGGAAGCAGTATAAATATATGTGTGTGCGTGCGTGTACATGTTCATCATATTTATTATCATATGAAGTTTGTATGTGTTTCTACTGATTCAACATCTGATAAAGGATAAATAAGCCAGTCACTACCTACTGTGTCAGATATTTCAGAGAATTGGAGTTGAAAACATTTGTGTGCTGCTCAGAACATGCCAAAGTGCACAGCTCCATCATCAAGTGGTATTGCTGGAAATCACACCGTGAAATTTTCCTTTGCCTTTAGGACGGCTTCAGCAAAGTTATAGGGCACAATGTCTGCGACTCCTTGCTTTGTCTTCATTGAATAGCAGTGAATCAGGGGGGACACTGCTCTGAGAGGAGTCTCTGTTGAAAGCACTGAGCTTTCACGGAGCGTAACTACCAGTGGCAGCAGGGCTGTGTACCTAACAGGCACGTGCTGCTGGAGCTGCCTGTTGCTGGGATGAAAAGTCTTTTAAAATGGAGTGCTTTGAAATCTGTACTTTGGGATTACTTTAAATCCTACTAGGAATGGATGAAAGAAATATGTCTTTAATAGCGTTTTCCTTGTTTTACTTGGAGCCAGAAAAGTGATGGTGAGCTGTTGGTTGGTGACCTACATGGAAAAACCTCTTGTTTAAACCTGCTGGTGGGAGCTCTGTTTGGGACAGTGTTAGGTATAAAGGTAGTACTGGCAAATGGGCTGTTTTGGCAGGTCTTGAGAATTCTTGTCTTAACATTTTTGCCATTTTTTTCCTCCTTTATCACATACTGAAATTAACATGCTTTGGAGACCCTGCAGACAGAAGTATTTAGAAACTTATTGGAAACAAGAAGTCAAAATAAAAAAGACCATCGTTTTTTGTCACAGTTTGTTTAGGAAAATGTTTTTTGTGTTCAAAGCTTATCCCATTTGCATATATATTTCCCATCACACCTCCCAAAGAGTGGAAAATACATTAAAAATTGATTTATATATGTACATATTCACGGAGTTACTTTCTGTGAACTCAGTCCAACACCACTGAAGTCGTAAGGATTTTCCATTGTAACCTGCCATGTAGCAAAGTAGAGTTTTTCCCTCTGCCTCAACTATGGAAACTCTCCAGGCCTGACTTCACCACCCCTTCACATCCCCTGCGTGTGCTGACCATTTCTGTCAGCTGAGAAGTCCACCGTGCCTGTGTGTCCTGGTTTTCTGTCCTTCCCCAGTGTTCTAGTTCCCCATGCCATGACCTGTGTTTGTTTGCAGGAATACTCCACCAAGCAGCTGACCAACCTGGTGAATGTGTGCCTGGGTTCCCACATCAACAAAAAGGCAAGGCAGAAGCTGCTGGCGGCCATTGACGAGATGGACAGGCCCAAGAGATAACGGGGGAAGCTGCTCTCCTCCTCCCTTGTACCTCCTCCTCACGGGCTGATGACAGCCTTCTCTTAAAACCATTGTGCATGACCTTCCTTACCAGCGTTGGGTGCACTCTCAAGCGACATAATGCTCTAAAATACCACTTTTCTAATCTGTAGAATTCTTTTCTGTTGTATGTCTTCGTTTTTGTTCTGTTTTGTTTTTTGCCCATAGTAAAGGGCCACAGTTTGTGTGTCATTGGTGAGCTGTATATTTTGGAGAACTGTGTACTGTAAGTAAAATCAAAATCAGAGAGAAACACATTGGCTTAGGTATATAGTTGATGCTCTTTTTTAAAAAAAGGGCTACTTGAAAATATGGTTTCTTTGCTCCCTGCTTTCTCCCTCAGAAATTGTGCTTTATTATGGACCAGTGTAAAATGAGAGGAAATGTACAATATTTGATCGCTGTACCTTGCATGTGGATTAAGAGCACAGATCAACTAAATACTCTCATATTAAAGCCTCTTATCTTCATGTGTATTTAAAAATGTCTGTTTATTTCAGAATCAATTTAGTCATATCAAAATTACTGACTTCAGATTAGTAAAAGGTAATAAATACTCTACACTAACATGATTTCTTTGTGAGACTTTATTTTCCTAATTCAATAATCCAAAATTGCCATTTACAATAGAAATTAGTAGTGCCTTCTTTTTGTCCCTCTGCCAGCCTTCCCTGTTCTGAAGCAATAATGCCAGGGAACAGCAATAATGGTTTTTTGGCTGAAGTTTTGGGGTTGATACTGAGAGAATAGAACTATTTCCTGCTCTGCAGTAGGCACCCGGAGTGGTGCGGAGCAAAGCAAAGTTCCTGGGCTCTGTGTTTGTCCCAGAAATCGGTTTGTCAGAGCATCACTGACTCCGCTGAAGTTTCCAGGTTTGCCTTTGGTTTTGGTATGTAAAGCTTTAGATTATTTTTTTAATTGTTATTATATAATAAACTTTTCGCAGTGCGCTCAGACCTTTTAAAAGGAAACATGCTCGCTTTGAGCTAGTAGGTACAATAATTTCCATAAGCTGCAATCCAGAGATGGTAAATTCTCGGTTTCGGGCTCGTCCTTGCCATTGTACTTTTAATTCCAGCACGGGGGAATCGGGACATACTGAGCAGCAGTAGTACCTGGGGGCAGGAAATTGCCCTGTGGAATCATGATAATTGCTCTTTTCTGTAGTTTAATTTCCTTTTTGGAAGTGGGCTGAGCATCATCGTGTGAGTTCAGTGAAAGTCTGTGTATGGTTTTAGGAGAACGGTAGACTTTACATCTTAAATATTGACCGTGCAGCGTCCAGCTCTGTTGTTCAGCTGTATTTAAAGGGAGATAAGATCTAAACCAGAATTTAAGTCCATTCTTTATTGACCATGCTGTCATTCTGAGTTCTGTTTGAAACTTGTCTAGCAGCCTGTCCATGTGTACTCTGAGCCTGAGTCACTTTCACCCTCTTCAAAACAGCGGTGCGAAAAAAGGGCAGCGTGGTTCATTTTGGAAGCGTGGACTTCTGCGTCAGCGACTCTGCCCTGAAGTCAGATTGTCAGCAACAGCTCTCGGAAGGAATAGAAACGTGTTGGAGACGAGTCAGGTAGAATCTGTTTCCGTTTTCTTCTCGGGAATGAAATAAGAAATGTAGATACTTTACTGGAGCTGGGGTGTGCTGGGCACGTGGTGAGTCTCTCCTGAGCTGTGACTTGCTTACCCAAAGGTAGGGTATAAGCACTGGTAGGAATTACGGTCAAGGAAGGAGGTGAGCAATGGCAGGAATCATAGTCAGGAGTAATTTTTTGGAGTGTTTTTATAGTTTGACTTGTTACTTTTAGGTAACCCCCCAAGTAAAAGAGTGTGTAAGATGCAGAGTTAAACCCGTGCAACGACTGCTTGATCTTCATTTGTATGTGCCTCAGAAAGAACTCTTTTCCAGAGGAGCCTCCCCTGGCTGCCCAGGGTTGGTGCTGAGGGGGAAGCTCCATAGCTGAGTGGCCCATGTGCACTCTTAGATGTGATTTAGCTGGCAGTTTGCCCTGCGCAGGGACGGGGCTGGGACTCTGTGGTCCTCGTGGCTCCCTTCTGACTCGGGATAGTCTTCATTACTTGGTCCTGAGTGACTAATGAAGTTGGGTTTTGGCTGAATGTTGAATTATTAACTTCCTAAGTAGTTTCCATCCTCTGGTATGAAAGTTCTTCACAAACCATTGATTTTTGAGCATCTCTGTACATCTTTGTTCTCCTATGGAATAAGAAGCCTTTTATACTGCTGTTCCTACGATGGAGAATGTGGATTGAATACCCTTTATGCTTTTGGGGAGTGTTTTGGAACACTGTGATAATAGAAGATGGTTTCCTTCAGTCTCCGAGGGGAAGGACCAGTGCCGCAGAGGTGAGCGATGCGCCCGTCACTCCTTCTTTAGCCCAATGAAGAGTTTGAATCCCGTGTCCCTGATGGTGAGTGCTGTGATGTTTGCTGAGCTCAGCTGGAGCCGGGAGGAGCAGTTTCTCCATCTCTGGTCGGGGCAGGGGTGGGCTCTCTGACAGCTTTGCCCCCCATTGACTTCTCACAGGTGGGAGTGATGGGGCACCTCTGGTGACACTGGCTGCAAAGCTGTGGATGTGGTTGTGCTCTTGGCTTGTCCCTGTGCCTCAGAGCAAACAAAACTATAAAGGTCCCCTCCCTTTGCAAACGGTGTGTTTGGGGTATTTGCCCTGTAAGGCCTTGCTTGTGGTTAGTGTTTATGGAGTTTCTGTGTTGCAAGCTGCACTGAGGTAATGCAAACTTTGAATAAAGCCCCTGTTTAAAAACAAGAAACAAAGAAAACCACAAAAAAACACTGACAAGAAAACCTTCAACTCTCATTAAATTGATAAATAGTGCTGTCTCTCACCAAAATCCTCAGAAGGCAGAATGTCAGCAGGCACCTGCCATGTTATAAATGATGCAAACAGCCATGGACAAAAAAATGCAGATTTATTGTGTGTGGGTGATGGTATCTATTTTATTTATAGCCACTGGTTGAAACGGGAGCATAAAGACTAAACATTGCACCATACACTGGGATTATGGTGCAAGTATGGAAATAAGGCAGTTTGCGCTCCGCAGAGTTTCTCTGCTTTTGCTGCTATTTAAGGGTATTTGTGAGCGTGGTGTGTGTGCGGCGCCAGAGCCGGCTCCCGTCACAGCGGGGACCTGGTGGTTAAGGATCTTCTGTGAGGTCATGAAGTGTGAGGTGGAGCAGCAGCTTTAAACTCTACTAAAGGCATCACAAACCTGTGAGTAACTTTTCAAATGGGCACTAAAGCAGTAACATGAACTAAGAACAAGAACTAAGATCTTGTTTGCTCACAGAACCTAGAAATAAACACCCTCTTGAGCATTTCTTTTCTTTACAAAGAACATCTTGTAAAACCCAAATCCGAGAGTGTTCCAAATCAAGTATTTAGGTAAAGGGATCAGGGAAGAGTTCTGTCCAATGTCTCTCTGTGCTTTTTAAAAACTGTCTGTTTAATAATGGGAAATGGTGGAGCAGTATCTCTCTCTCTCTCTATATATATATATATATATTTTTGTAGGCACTAAATTGATGAGTTTCAGTCGCCGGGGCAGTGCTCAGACTCCAAGCTCTGGTTAAGATTCTGGGCGATTAGTTCCCATGAACTTGTGTGCTCTTATCTCATATCTTTAGGTGGAGACCCATTTCTGTATTAAATTTCGGTTTTCTGCATTTGAAAAGAGTGAATTGTATGAATAATTAATGCACATTTATTAACTTATAATGAATAGTCAGTAAGGACTGAGTGACATGTGTGCGGGAAGTTTTGAAGCCTACTCTTTGTAGGAATGAGAAAAAAAATCTTGATAAAGTAGAATTTTCTGGAGTTCAGTATGTGCCTGGATCACAGCCTGAAAAATAGGAGTACAATCTTCTCTGGAGTTATCTGGTACTTCATGATGAATTTCTCTACCCTCACTATTTCATGAGGTCCGTGAAGGATTTTCAGCTCTTCTATGCTGTGGCCTCAGCTGCTTCCCTGAAAATGGGCTGGAGCTCAAACTTGCTGTTGACAAACATTAATTTTTAAGGAAAAGTAAATTTAGAAAAATGCAGAGCCTGGGTTTTTTAAAATATTTTATTGATATGTTCACCTTGCTTTACTTTTACAGTGTGGGGTAGAATAGAGGTTAAAGCATGAGCTGCTTGTGTGTAAAGCTGACGGGTTAATTCTCAGCATTTTCTTTCTTTTGCATTCTACAGCACACGGCATAAGCAAAGAGACCACGTTAATGGCCAGCGGCTGCTTGTGGGGGGAGCCTTGGTGCTGCTTCCCTCCTGGGTGAGCGTTGCAACAGCTCTGGGGCGCTCCGGTCACGGACCCATCTTCACCCGCTGGGCTTTCATAAAAAATACAGAATAAATGGTTTGTGTTGCCTCAATAGGGCCTAAATGTAGGAGTAACGTCGGTGGAGGGCCGTGTTTGGCCCATCTCCCTGGGCTCGTATGTGATCACAGCACGGAGAGAGCAGGGCCTTACCCCACCTCCCGGCCCCTTTCCCGGGCAGCTCAGGAGCCTGAAGCAGGGACCCCAGGTCACCAGCGGAGCAGCCCCTCTCCCCATTTACTGCACCAATCTGCAGAGATTAACCCCCACCCGCCCTGCCTGGTGCAGGCCCCTTCTGCCCAGACACCCACATTTCCCACCGGTGTCGGTGAGGCTGGGGACATCCCTGGAGCGGACAGCAGAACCCAGCCCCACCACTGCCCAGGTGATGGGCCGTGCTTCCATGGGACCTTCTTGACCTCCTGCGTTGTGCCACCCGTTGTGGCTGTGGGGGGCTTCTGGGCAGAGGGCTGGAAGTGGCGGGGGCAGCTGGTCAGGGGTTCTTGCAAGGCACTGGGCAAAAATAACAGGGTGGGTGACAATGACCCAGGTGCTGGTGACCAGCGGAGACCGGGCTGCCAAGAGAAAGGCATCTCCTGCTTTGTTTTACTTTGTTTCTGACATTGCTAAAGCAGGGAGGCAGCCTGAGGGACCACACGGAGGGCTGCTGCTCCCTCCTGGAGTCACAATGGTGTCCTGAGGGAATGTCCTTCCTAATGGAATCACCAGCCCCTCTCTGCTGCCCGGCTTTTGCATTAGCAGAGCTTAAATTAGACCATCACTCTGAAGTGCCAGCCTCTCTCTGCTAGAGACAGATGAAGAGATGCACGTGTGATCGAAGGGGCAAATTAATCCAATCTCCTCCATCTAATCTTGGTCCAAATGAAACACTCCCAGGAGGCGGTGGAGACTTCTCAGCATCTGCTGGAACTTGGGCTCTGGTGCTACGGAAGTGTTTCTACACCAGCCTTGGTGTAGGGCTGACCGAGGGCATCAGCAGGGTGTAGGATGCAGCCTGGCCCAGTGGCTGGGGCATGGGCCAAAGAGGGTCACCACCCTGCAGGGACAGTATTTCCAGTATGTCCCTGGGCTGGAGAGGGGCAAAGAATTGGGGAACAAGCAGTAAAAGTTCCCCCACAGAATGGAAAACTTTTTATATTGACTTAATGGTTCTGTGGTGATGAGGTTTAGGACTAGTGCAATGAGGGACCAGGGAAAGGGAAAATGGTTTGTGCGTTTGACAGGATCTCCCATGATCTACCCCAACATCCGGAGAGGAGGAGACCAACCAAGCAAAGTGGCCTCTCTCTCACTGGCCACAGAGAAGGAACAATAATCCTTCTGGTTCCTCTCCTCCACTCCATTAAATCAGCCTAATATCTAGTTTTTGGTACTCTTCTTGAATTGTTATTTCATATTCAAATCTATAGAAATGGAAATGAAGAATATGTTGAACAGTTTCTTGTGGAAGGTACAGAACACTTTGTGTTTGTATCAGCAGCCGTTCTCCACTGTGCATGGTACACCTGCCTGGGCATCGGGGGAGTCAGCTGCAGAGTGGGTCTATGTGTATTGTCTGTTGTTTAGAATGCCTATTTTTGTGAAAATGATGCTAGTCAAAATAATTAGGTGTAATGGAGAGGAAGGACATAGATGCTACAAAGTGCTATGAAAAGGCTGAGTTCGCTCTGGAGGAAGACTTAAGATTTCATTACTCCCATTGCAGTCTCTAAGAGCAAGGTAACCTGAAAGGGAAAGGGACTACTTTGACAAATCACTTCTATTTTGCTTCCTACAACAACTCGCAGGCAGAGAGAGATTGGTTTTTCGATGCATTGTGTCAGATAATTCTGTCTCTGACTCAGCCACCCTCCCCCAGCCTCAGCCCGGCCGGAGCAGCCACTGGAGAGTGTGTGTGTGTCCCACTGCCGCTGGAAACCCAGCCCCAGGGCTTGCTCCAGCACCGGGCTCTGCACGCTCCCTGGGAAATGTAAAGGTCACAGATGCTTCCATGTGTACAGGGGGGAGGTGGGATTGGGCAGGTGACATTGTGGCCAGCAAGTGTAGGGAGGTGATCCTGCCCCTCTGCTCTGCCCTGGGGAGGCCCCATCGGGAGCACTGGGACCAGTTCTGGGCTCCCCAGCTCCAGAAGGACAGGGAACTGCTGGAGAGGGGACAGCAGAGGGCTACAAAGATGATGAGGGGCCTGGAGCATCTCTCTGATGAGGGAAGGCTGAGGGACTTGGGTCTCTTTAGTCTGGAGAAGGGAAGACTGAGGGGGGATCTGATCAACGTCTATAAATACTTAAAGGGTGGGTGTCAGGAAGATGGGGCCAGTCTCTTTCCAGTGGTGTCCAGGGACAGGACAAGAGGGAACAGGCACAAACTGGAACATACAAAATTCCATCTAAACATGAGGAGGAGCTTCTTTGCTGTGAGGGTGGCAGAGCCCTGGAGGCTGCCCAGAGAGGTGGTGGAGTCTCCTTCTCTGGAGACATTCAAACCCCACCTGGACACGTTCCTGTGGGACCTGCTCTGGGTGACCCTGCTCTGGCAGGGGGTTGGACTGGGTGATCTCCAGAGGGTCCTTCCAACCCCAACCACTCTGTGATTCATTATTTCTGTGATTCATTGCCCTTGCCACCAGCAGCAATCAGGCCATCACCAGTGTCCCCTCATGATTT
>JAHREE010000185.1:0-16954 GCA_033628505.1 Tringa tobata
CTTCTCTCCCCAGCCCTTCTCTCCCCAGCCCCGGTGTCGGGGAACAGGCAGGTTTATTACTCTTCATTTCACATTCAGCTGCTAATTATGATGCTAAGGTCATTAGAGGAGATACATTAGGACATGGGGAGCGAAGGGGTTCAGGTGCCCTCCCCTGGCCTGGCTCTGCCGGCCGGACGATGACTGAAGGCACCGAAGCAGGGAAAGGCTGGCCTTTAAAAACATAAAGGAACAGGAAATTTCTATAGCTCCTTGCAAACCCACACAAAAAACCCGCGGCACCGGAGTGTCTTAAAGGCTCGGAGACAGCAGAAAGGAGAAAAACAGCCTGACACTGTGATCCTTTTCTAAATTTTATGATATTCGAGCCAATTACATTTTTACCCTTTTTCCTGACGTCTGACTCAGAATTTGAGAAAATTTAATGCTGGCATTACTGGAGAAGGAATATGATGTGAAGATAATTTTAGTTTCCAAAGAGCCTGCTTCAAATGGCTGTGATTTTGCTTTCAGCTAGTGCAAAAAGCTGGACTGACACCTTTTGTTGAATAATGCATCTGGGATAGCGTCCTCCGCGGCGGGGAGAGGGCTGGCACGCAGCCCTGCCCCGCTTACACCCTGCTCAAGTGCTATTTAGTGGCTTCCAGGGGATTACAAACAAGGAGTGGGGCTTTGTCCCGGCTCCCTGCGCAGCGAAAGATGTCATTATTCTCCAGGAGAGCCCGTTTGCAGATGGGTCTTTGTGTTATTACATGCAAATAATCCTCATCTGAAAGTACCTGCCGCTTGTTAACACTGAGTCCGACATTCAACTGACGGCTGCGCCCATTACCTGACAAACCTTAAAAAGAAGAAAATAATAATAAAAAAGAGGCCAGGGGGTGGGAGGATGGTTTGTGATGGCAGCATCCCTGCCTGGCCTCGGCTGTCACCCTTCCTGCCTCTGCGGGCAGCACGGCGGGGCCATCGGCCGAGACCCCCGGAGCCCAGCCGCAAGAGCCGCTGTCACACCGTGTCCCCCGTGCTGTGTAGGCCCCGTCTGCGCCCGCCGGGCTTGCTGTGCCGTATTCCCTATCTGCCCTGACAGCCAAGCTGCCCCGAAAGGATTTTAGACACGTAATTATCCCAGATCTTCCGACAGCATTAGCCCCAAACGCGCCCGACTTCGCATTCAGCCTGCAGTAAACAAATCCGCGTCGGCGTGAACATCGATGACTTTTCGTCCCTCCTAACAGGGCTGACAGCACTCCTTGATGGGAAATATCCGGTTAATCCCAGCAGACACGCAGGGAGGGCAGGTTTAGCAAGGGGGGTCCTATTGATGTTGGCAGGTGATGCAGCTCCCGGCATCCAGCTGCCTTGGGAAAAGCCAAGGCTGGCCTTCACCGTGAGCCATGTCGGCCACCGAGTGAGAGCAGATGCAGGCAGAGCTGGCCACGTGTGCCCAGGCTGGTGAGGAGTGTGCCCGGGCTGGTGAGGAGTGTGCCCGGGCTGGTGGGGAGTGTGCCAGGGCTGGTGAGGAGCATCCCCAGGCTCAGGTCATATGAAGAAGGCTGAGGGAACTGGGCATGTTTAGTGTGGAGAAGAGGAGGCTGAGGGGAGACCGCATTGCCCTCTACAACTCCCTGAAAGGAGGGTGTAGAGAGGTGGGGGTTGGCCTCTTCTCCCAAGGGAATAATGACAGGAGCAGAGGAAATGGTCTGAAGTTGGAGCAGGGGAGGTTTAGATTAGATATTGGGAAGAATGACTTTCCTGAGAGGGTGATCAGGCACTGGAACAGCCTGTCCAGGGAGGTGGTGGAGTCACCATCCCTGGAGGTATCTAAGAAACACGTAGATGTGGCACTTCAGGGCATGCTCTAGTGCCCAAGATTGTTGGTTTGTGTCTGTTTGTGGTGTGTTGCTTTGTTGGTTTTTTTTCTGTGGTTGGACTTGATGATCTCAAAGGTCCCTTCCAACCATGAGGATTCTGTGATTCTGTGATTCAGGTGGGGAGACAGGCACTGGGTGGCCTCCTGTGGTGCTGGGACACACTACCAGCACCCGCTGTGCTTCCCATGGAGGCTGCTGGGCACCCTCTATTTTATTTTTATTTTATTTTTCACCAAATGCTTTCAGACACAGTGCAAACCACACATACCTACGCTGCAAACACCCCCTCCCCCTGCTGGGTGCCCTGAGGCAGCCTGGGCTCTGCCCGGGAGCGGGGAGGGTGGCAGAGGCAAACTGGGTGCCCTGGGGACCGGCCATCAGCTAGGACAGCCTGCTGCCACCCTCCCCCTGGATGTACCCACTGCCTCTGACCTCCCAGCTGCAGGGCAGACCACAGCCCCCCAGGGGAGGAATCATAGAATCATAGATTCATATGGGGTTGGAAGGGACCTCTAGAGATCATCTAGTCCAAACCCCCCCTGCCAGAGCAGGTCCACCCAGAGCAGGTCCCACAGGAACGTGTCCAGGCGGGTTTTGAATGTCTCCAGAGAAGGAGACTCCACAAGCTCCATGGGCAGCCTCTTCCAGGGCTCTGTCACCCTCACAGGAAAGAAGTTCCTCCTCACGTTTAGGTGGAACTTCTTATACTCAAGTTTGTGCCCATTTCCTCTTGTCCTGTCACTGGGCACCACTGAAAAAAGACCAGCCCCATCCTTCTGGTACCCTCCCTTTAAGTATTTGTAAGCATTGATTAGATCCCCCCTAAGTCTTTTCTTCTCAAGACTAAAAAGACCCAAGTCTCTCAGCCTCTCTTTGTAGGAGAGATGCTCCAGGCCCTTAATCATCTTTGTGGCCCTTTTCTGTACCACCTCCAGCAGTTCCCTGTCCTTCATGAACTGGGGGACCCAGAACTGGACACAGTATTCCAGATGGGGTCTCACCAGGGCAGAGTAGAGGGGCAGGATAACCTCCCTCCACCTGCTGGCCACGCTCTCCTTGATCCCCGCAAAGGGGTCCCCAGGTGGTGGGAGCAGCCCAGGACCTCACTCTGGGATGCAGAGTGAGCTCAGCCCCCTGCTCCCCATGGAGCATCCCCCCCACACACACACACACACAGCTCCCCCCTCTACACAGCCACCCATGGGGCTCACACCACCTTTGCCACTGCACGGGGCATCCAGCAGCCACCGGACCCTGTCCCCAGAGCACCCTGCTGTGTGTTGTGGTTTGAGAAAACCCACAGCAATTTATTGTCATTTAACCAATTATTCTATCACCCAATGACCCCTCCCCATCCAGGAAGTGGAACTGGGGGAAAGAAGGAAACACATGGGTTGAAATATAAATAGATTAATACAATAAGACAAAATAATTAGCATTAATAATACTAAAGACCCAGAATTGATCCCAATACCAATATAAAATACCCAAGGACTATCCCCAGCCCATTCCCCAGCAGAAGCCGGGCACTCCCAGCAGGGACAGCAAAGGTGGGACCCTGCCAAAGCTGTGGCTTCAGGAGGAAGGGAAAGGCTCAGGGCTCCGGCATCGGGGCAAGGAGTTCTCTGGACCCCCCACCATCAAGGGATAGACAGAACTCCTCAGCAAGCTTTCTAATTTATACTGAAGGTGGCATTCACGGTATGAAACAATCCTGTTGGCAGCCTGGGTCAAGTGCCTGGGTCTCACTCCTCCTCATCCCTGCTCCTGGAGAGGCTCGAAAACACCGAGACCTTGAATCCCACATCCCAGAGCTACCTATGAAGGAAAGGTTTTCACAAGTTCAGGCACTAGAGTTTTCCAAAAGCGCAGTTTTCCCAAGCATTTGAAGAGAAGTTAGTCCTGTGTGGCTCAACCCAGGACACTCTGCGAGCTCATCATACCCGATGCCAACTCATCCCCCCAGCATTGCCCCCTCCATCAGCTCTGCTCAGCCCTGTGGCCCCGTGGGGAGCTGGGGGCAGTGGGGCAGAGCTCCTCTGCGGTGCACCCTGCGCACAGGAACAACACCCCAAAGAGTTGGAAGAAAGGCACAGGAGGGCCGGGGGAGGTATGGATGCTGTGGCAGTGCCAGGGGCTGCATGGATCCAGAGCATCCCTCAAACTGTCATGAGGGACATCTTAGGGTCTGTCTGAACACTCGGAGCACAGGCTGCCCGGCCACGTGGTGATGGATGGGCAGGGGGGCACGGGTGCAATAAAGAAAGGGCCTAAAGCGGTGGGGTTAACTTCATTATTTGGTTGGCCTCATGGATTAAAAATATATCTGTTTGGTGATGATGGATGTGTCTGTGGGAATATTTGCTGTGATTTACATGTAATCCCGACAGACACGGTGAGATGAGAGGCAGAGTCTGTCTCACGCTCGTCCTGCAGCTTTCTGAGCACTGACAGGGGATGGGGCCATCCCAGACAGGACTGGGGAGTCCTCCAGTTTGCTTTTTTTTAAGCAATCTCCAAGGTAAGGAAAGCTGCTGGGCTACTTAAACCTCGACCAGCTGGAATGGCTCACCCAAACACAGAGAAAAAGTCCTGCCTCTAGGAAGAGGAAGGCCCGGAGAAGCCAGAATGAAACCCATCACAGAGGATAAAGAAAGGAAACGATGGGGAGGAGATGCAGGTCACAGGGTAGAAACGAGGGCTGCAGAGAGAGAAAGGGGCACATTGATCTCCTCTGCATAAATGAAGAACGCCCTGAACTTGCATGCAAAAACCTGTGGTTTTTACTGTCAGGGAGCAGAGTCCAGCCCCAGGGTGGCCAAGACCAGCTCCAGGAGCTGCTCAGCAGCAAACACAGAGACACATGTTAAGGTGCTGGCAGGAGATAGAAACTTTAAGCCTGCAAAACCCTGGAGCTCTCGTGGGGAGGGTCTCTGCTCAGCAGCCTTCAAGTGAGACATGGCCAGGTGAGGAGAGGAGCCGCGCAGGTGGGACATCGCTGTCCCCACCACATGAGCATCGTGCAAAGTGTCACCAGCAGCGTGTGCAGGAGTGACCTGCAGGTACATGCCATGCCCAGCGTGCTCATCGCAGGTCTGCCCCACCAGCCCCTGCCCCACTGCTGCCTCCTCTGCTCTAGGTCGGTCCCCTTGTCCTCAGGGTCCTGCTGTGCTCAATAAAAAGGTTCATTCAAGCAAAATCAAGGTCTTAAAGATGCCCAGGCTGGGCCCTCCGGAGAGGTGTTTCTCAGAGGAGCCAGCCAGAGACATGCCTCACTTCTTTGCATCCATCCCTTCCTGGAAACTCAAAGGAGGAGAAGAGATGGGCTCTGCCATGGTGCCCGAGCCCCACGGCCTGGAGGTGGTCCTCTCCTCCCCAGGGCATCTCCCCAGCTGTGTTATCCCAGCCACAGGTGGGGACTTTTTCACTATTCCTCATCGGAAATGAATCCTTCCCTTGAAGCTGTGTCTTTACAGGGCACAGGGGACCTGCCTTTCCCTGAACTGCAAAGGACAGAGCAGCTCCACGTGTCTTGGTCTGGGCGACTCAAGTGCCAGGCCTGTACTCATTTCCTTCACAGTCCCATGTGGATGTTTCCATCACTTACAGAATAACAAGTGGCTTTGGAAGCAATTGGATTTCACCACGTATCTTCTCAGTCCCAGGGAGCTGGCTAACACCAGTGTCTCAGCACAGGTCTCCATCCTCAACCATGTTGGCCCCAACTGCACAATGCAACGGGTGTGCAACCACCCTGGGACAGGAGTTGGATGGTGGAATGTGGGTATGGGGCTTGGTGGTGATGGTGCAGATGTCTCAGCCCCATAGGGAAGAGCCGGGGAATAGTCAATGTACTGGGAATAGTCAAATATTGGCATCCTAAAGAAAGAAAAGTGGGCAAACCCCTACCTGTGTAGAACTTTGGCAAGTTCCCTCAGCCCCGAGGGTGGGTGACAGACCCCTGGTTACAGTGGGCAGAGATTGGGGGGCAAAGGGAACATCCCTGGGCCACCTCCACAAGTCCTGCACCTCTCCAGGCAGCAGGCAGCAGGCAGGAGAAGGCAGCAGGCAGCAGACAGGAGGAGGCAGGAGGCAGGAGGCAGGGCAGCCCCTCATGCCCTGAGCAGCAGCTGCAGCCCCCAAAACACCTCAGCCCTTATTTTCTGCTGAGGACAAAAGGCATCAACAAAGTCCTAATTAAAAAACAACCATGAAGCAAAAAGCACAGCTAATTGCTTTTTGACTGCAGCACAAAAGCCGCTCCTCTGCCTAATTACACTGTGAAAATGAGAAGAATTTAAACAGGAATTATAAGTAATCACACAAGCAAAGAACTGGGAGTGAATGCCTATAGAAACCTGAATGCACGGCGGAGCACAAAGATGCAGGGAACAGCTCTAAGAGAGGGATGACAAGGAAAGTATTTAAGACTTATTATATTGAGCTGATCGGCTGCTCCTCAAGTACCCTCCTCCTCAGGCACTCCAGGCACCTTGTGCATCCTGGGGAACTGAAGCTCCACGATACTCCAGAGAAGTCCCACGGGTCAAAATCATGGGCTGTCTCTGGCAGGCGGGGGAAAGACATTGCTGAGCAGCGGGATGAGACTCTCGCCCACCGAGGCCAGCAAGCCTCGAGTGCTGTCCCCACTCGGGGCAAAATGCACTTCTCCCACCTCCTCTTTCCGTCTGAACCACAGCTGGCAGGTTCTGCAGGGTGAGAGACCAGGCAAGGGCTCCTGAGAGCAGAGCTTCCCCACCAATGGGCTACGGGCTCTCTGGGGTGGGCAAAGGTTGGGTTCTCGTCTGGGCAAAGGGTCCCCAGGGATGCAGAGCCCAGACCTGCAGCTCCCCTTGTCCCAAGTCCAGGGGTACTCGGTGGCCCACGTGAAGTGAGCTGAGTGGCCTCTGAGATGGGTGGCAGGCCTGAGACACCGCCAGGGAAAAGAGGAAAAAACATTTTGTTTGTAGAATAATCAGTGGAGGAGAAAGGAGATGGGGAAAAAAGAGGATGAAAGTAGGATACATCGAAAATCTCAAGGTCCACACTGGAAGAGTGAGTCCCATGCTCCTGAGGGCTGCATGGGGAAGACCATCTGGAAAGATGGAAATGGTCAAATAGATGTTTCCTTACCCAGAGGACAGTTATCCTGCAGAGTTCCCTGTGCCAGGAGGTCCTTGCATCAAGTACAGGGTGTCATGCCATGGGAAGGTGGCACAGCACATGACAGTAAAGGGTGTCTCCTCAGGTCCAAGACCTGACCCAACCCCACCAAAGAGAAGACTCACAGTCGTCCCAAGGCCCTGGACTCCACTTGGGCATCTGGGTACTGGGAGAGCAGTGACAAAGAGCAGACACTTGGGCGAGAAGTAGTGTTTCATAGTGGTCAAAGCCACCCATGGCACAGGCAGGCAGGAGCCTTTGCACAAGCTGCTCTGGCTCTGTCACCTCTCCCATTGCACCCGTGGACACAGCTGGAGCTGGACACAGCTCCCACAGCTCCAGAGGGACCAGCAGAGCCCACCCGAGGAGCTGGGTGCAGGAAGGGCTCCCGGTGCTGGGTAGCCATGGTCCAAACCAGCCCCAGATGCAGCACCAGCCACCACATTTAAGCCTGATTATTCCCACTTGAAGTAAAGGACAGGAGAGTGTGCTCCCTCTGAAACGCCGAGTGCCGCCTGTGAATCAATAGTTCATTTCTTTCTTTTATCAGAAGGGATTGGGGAGGGTGAGACCATCAACAGGAGGAAATCAAAGCAAATGGAAATGACATGGCAAGAAGGTTGATGTCTGCGTGAGCCCCGTGGTATCAGCTGGGTGTCATTCACTCTTCGTGCTTCATGAAGAGTGCTGTGGGGCTGCCATGTCACTATCAAATTCAGAGGTGCTGGGAGATGTGAAAGCCAAAAGCCTTTTGTCACCAACTTCTGTGAGCACAGCTTTGTGTTCCAGTTGACCAAGGGGGTGGCAGCTCCGGTTTGGCCCCATGTTGAAGACATGACCTGAGGCCACCAACCCAGCAGGGACACATTCTGCCCAGGAGCCAAGGCATAGCCTTGGCATTCTGCACCCAGCCAAGGAACAGTTGGAGCTTGTGCCCAGCACCACACGTGTGGCTCTTGGGCACGGCCAGGGGTTATGGGGGACCAGAACCTGCTTCAAGTCAAATCCAGCAGGTACCTGCAGAGCTGGCTGCATTTGGAGGGCTAAACTCGGGCAACAAGGTGGTACAGGGCTGGGGACCAAACAGCCTAGATACAGACCCCCTGGGACCATGGTGCTGCTCTCGGTGCCTGGCGTAGAGATCACAGAATCTTCTAGGTTGGAAGGGACCTTAAAGATCATCTTGTCCAACCGTCAACAAAAATAAACACCCACACAACAAACAAAAAGCAACACCATCACTAAATCATATCTCCCAGCACCACATCGACCTGTCTTTTGAACACCTCCAGGGATGGTGCTTCAACCACCTCCCTGGGCAGCCCATTCCAATGTCTGATAACCCTTTCGGTTTAAAAATTTTTCCTAATATCCAGCCTGAACCTCCCCTGGCGTAAATTGAGGCCGTTTCCTCTTGTCCTGTCGCCTGTGACTTGGGAGAAGAGACCAATCCCCACCTCTCTACACCCTCCTTTCAGGGAGTTGTAGAGAGCAATAAGGTCTCCCCTCAGCCTCCTCTTCTCCAGGCTGAATAACCCCATCTCCCTCAGTCTCTCCTCATAAGACTTGAGATGTCCTGGTGCAGGACACTACATACCATGACCATACCCATACCATACCATGCCATGCCATGCCATACTGATTCCATAGCTCCAGTGTTAAAGCCCCACAAAGAGCCCAGACCTGTGGCTGCAGCACTACCAAACTGCACTGTGCTCCAGGGCAGGCAGTAACGATCTGATGACACCTTTCATAGACAAATCCCCACAGATTTCTGAAAGAAATTTCTTGAATACGTCCCAGTCCCCAGAAATAGCGAGGGGGAAATCGTTACCCTGCAATTAAAGATTTTTCAGTGGTAAGAGCAGCATCACAAGCTCTGGGATGATGGCACTACCCAACCTTGAAGTCCCTGTTTTGCAATGTGCTGGCAAACACAGCCAGTGGCCACCAGTGGATGATCTTCCAAGGCTGCTGTGTCCATCAGGTGGCCGGGGAGGTCCCTGTGCACGCTGCCGCACCAGTCAGTCACTCCGTGGCAGAGCTAAAAGGCCCATCCAGTGCCACCACCATCCAGAGCCTCTCCCGTCAGCAGGCAGGTTAAGCTCCTGCAGGAAAGTCCATCATGTTTTTAACATAAATCCTGACCACTAATTGCCCAGTTAGCCAGTCCAATGAGCTATAATAAGCCCTCTGCGCCAGGATAATCGCCTGTTTTATTTGTAAACACAAAATTACTCTGCCCTTCTGCAGGAGGGTGCTGCTTCCCTCAACTCCACAAAGACCCAGCTCCATTCCAGGGCAGCAGCAACGTCCCCTGCAGAGGGGACAGGGGAGCACGCAGGAGGCTGGCATCTCCAGCGGAGGGACCCTGGGTCAGAGCCCGGCAGCACCTCTCTCACTTTACATCCCACTGAGTCACACAGGTGCCATCTTCTAGGAGATGATTTAAATGTCCAGCTACCTCCCATCAGTGGCTGCTTTTGAAAATCCAACCTTGCTGTGCCCAGGTACCTCTGAGGTGGCCAAAGGTAAGTAAGATTTGAAAGGGACCATGTCTGAACCATCTGTCTTCCCTAAAACCACGTGCTGTGCTTTATTTGCCCTCAGTCCTCAGCAGAAGGCAGATGCTCTGCACAAAGGCCTGGAGAAGGATGACCAAGACAAGCACATAAAAGAACTGAGCTCCAGCTCACATCTCCCCCTTGCCCCCCGGGCTTAATGGTGCTCTGGACACAGGAGAATCACACACTGGAGTTGTAACAAGTGAAAGATGCTGGAGGGTAGAAGAAATGGGATATATTTTTCTCTTGAAGAGGCTTTTTCTACAGAGGCAATATATCCAGGTTAAAGAAAAAAGAAAAGAAGTAAGGATAAGAGCAAGCAGGCAGCCAGGCTGTGGCCATCACTCTGACTCCCTCTAACACTCTGGATCCAACTCAGCACCTTGCTTGGTGGGTCACTGTTAGCTGCAGCACTCTGATATGGGAGATGGCTGATGGAAAGGCATCACCTTGTCCACCTGGTCTAGCGGGAGGTGTTCCTGCCCATGGCAGGGGAGTGGAAGCTAGATGATCTTTAAGGTCCTTTCCAACCCAAATCATCCTATAATTCTATGATCTTCCCTGCTGGTTTGGCCTGGCATCTCTAGAGATGATGGGGGGCCTACAGAAGAGCTGGAGAGGGACTTGTGATCAGGGAGGGGAACCATAGGACAAGGCGGGAGGGTTTTAAACTGGAAGAGGAGAAATTGAGATGAGATGTGGGGAAGAATTTCTTTGGTGTGAGGGTGGTGAGAGCCTGGCCCAGGTTGCCCCGAGAAGCTGTGGCTGCCCCATCCCTGGAGGGGTTCAAGGGCAGGTTGGAAGGGGCTTGGAGCAACCTGGTGTGGTGGGAGGTGTCCCTGCTCGTGGCAGAGCGGTGGGAATGAGATGGTCTTTAAGGTCCCTTCCAACCCGAACCATTCTGTGATGCTGTGATTCTGTGACCACAGAGTGGCAGGATCCTGGGGGACTCCTCCACTGAGCCATGGGGCTGGAACCAGCCCTGCTGCCCACAGGCAGCCATGGGACCAGCATGGGGGTGGCAGGGGAAGAGAAGGCAGGGACAGCAGGGGATGGAGGAGATGAGAAGAAGCCTACTAAGGCCATGCAGGAGCTTGTGGTGCTGACCTGCTCCAGTTGCAGTGCCGAAGATGTGCCCTGCCTGTCATTCCCATGCCCCAGGACATAAGTGGACAAGACACCAGCCTGGCCGAGAGCATGAGGTGAAGGAACCCCCCAGGAGTGCTGTACTGGTGCGGGAGGTCCAGGCAGGCTATGTCAGGGGCTGACAGAGGTCCCAGCCTTTCCTGGCCTGATTTGCTTGGAGCGGTGTGGGCTGAGAAAAGCTGCCATCTCTATCCACACCTGTGCGGGCAGCAAGCTTGAGGCAAGGTGCATGGTGTCTCTGGGGAGCTCTGGTTCTCCTTCGACCCCACCGGTGACTTGCTCATGAGCAGTAGCCATGCTTTGCCTCCTCTTGCATCCCCTCCACCGTTGCATCCATGGCTGGCACAGGCTGCTCTGCCTCCCAGGCAGCTGCCCGTGATGTGTGTTTTCCTAACGAGACACTTCGGGGCCTTCAACTTATGTCCAGATCTCCTTCTCTCCATCTGCTTTCCAGCCTCTGTCCGTCTGCTCTCCGTTTGCGTCTGAAATGTGTCATCGTGGGACGGCTCTCCGGAGGCGCAGCGCTGCTGGGACGCCCTGATAAACCCTTCCCTGCCCATCCCCGGTGCTGCTGCCAGATCCGTGGCCACGATGGCTATCACTGGTGGCCACCACCATGCACACCCAGCCCTGCCTGTCCCCGAGGTGCTCCCCGTGTCCCCGTCCTCGAGGGGCGGCAGCACCGCAGCCCCGTGGCAGGGGTTGTGCCCCGCTCCCAGCCCTCCTCCTACACAGCAGAGAGAAGGATCCCGGCCACCGACACAGAGGGATCTCGGGGCGAGGGGTGGGGAGAGCCCGGTGTAGACAACGGTTTGGAGGCGGGTGGGGATGGAGCTCCAAGCCCTCACGTCTTGTGTGAGAATGATTTGCCGAGTCCCTTTGCGTGTCATCCTGGGGGCGTTTTTATCCCCTTCTCCAGCTATTCTCCTTCCCCCCTGCGGTTCAGCGCTTTTTATTCTGAATAAAAACCACAAATTCTCTGTACTCCAGGAGCTGAATGAGTGGAGGGACTTTGCAGCACTCTGGCAGAAGTGTTGACTCATTAAACTGACGTCACAGAAAATGCTCTTTGCATTAAGAAGATTAATCATCACAGCTCTTTTTTTTTAAAAAAAAAAAAAAGCCAGGACAAACCTCTTAAACTCTGTGAATCCTTCCTGTGAATCCTTCTCTATGCTGCCCATGATATTTGGCCTCCTTGGCTCAGGCTGAAACTTATTTAACGTTAAAAATCCCACTCCCAACAGTATTAATAAAACCTAAGCCCCTATGGGCTGGAAATTCAAAGAGATGATCTCCCTAAGAGAAGCAACCTGTCGGAGCTCCTTCCAAACCCTGGGGAAGGAGCAGGGTTTGCAACAGAGGGAGGATGAGAAGTTTCTGGAAGGAAGCGGAGGCTTAAGGCTTGGCAGCAAAACGCCTGACCTGCTCGTGGGGCTGCTGTGGCACTGGTGGCATGTGGAGGTTGAGAACATGCCCTTTGGTTTTCCAAACTGTGCTGGTCTGGTGGGCGGGAGGCTCTCCTTGGGGTTTCTCTCCCTCTCTCCAGCAGGGATTTCAGCTGGAGCACCGTGATGAAGCCAAGCAGAGAGTGGGACCCTGGTGTCGGAGGCTCTGGGGAAGCACGGAGGAGCCCCAGCTCCAGGAGATGTGGTGAGCAGAGCAGAGGTGGTGGGGAAGAGCAGGCAGGAAACGCGATGGTGGTGGATGAGGTGATGCCAACCCCTCAGGATGGGGCTGGTGGGGAAACGGAGGAATCCTGGCACACGGGAGCAGGGCTGGGCACGGCAATGGCTTTTAGGTGATGGCCTTTAATCTCCAGGGAGGGGAAAAGTAATTCATTCACTCTGTAGGACCTCACTTCTGTCGAGCCAAGAGACCAGCAGCCGGTGCTCATCTGCTCATGCCCAAAGCCAAACACCTAATGAATGGAATAAGACTTTCACACATGTTGCAAGGATAAACATTATCAAATACTTTATTCTTAGATCTTTATACATGAGCAGAGATAGAGATTTATTCTATCTCTGTGTGCTTTCCATGAAGGTTATTTCTTTGGGCTTTGAATTAAGGTGTCTTGAGTTTATTTTTCTCTGCCACAGCTTTACGTGATCAGACTTCAGAATTAATCCAGGAAATCCAGCAAAACAACTCTGGGCTATGCCATGTGTGTGTGAGGGAGAGATTTAATGCCACAGGTAACTGAAGGGAAGAATGATGCTGGGACAGGTAACTGCTTGCACAATTGGGCTGTCTTTTGTGTTGTGCTTACAGAGCCCGGGCCAGAAGGCACTGCTGAAATGAGAACACTTTTGTACCTTTTAAATGACACAGAGTAGGAGATCAGTGTGTTTGTGGATTTTTCAAGAAAGGGTAACCTCTGTAAGAATAGTTCATTAATTTGCCTCTCCCCAGATTTTATTGAGTTGATGTTTTTTTTAGGTTATTTCCATGTTGAAGGCATTACAGATTTTCATATCAAAATAGATTTTCATTCAATGCTTAATTTTACCCTTTTCCCACGACTTGCTGGCTTACTGACAAGGCTGTTTATAAGCATGGTTTAGTTCTCACTGAGTACAAACCTAGGTAGAAGATTGTTTGGAGTTGTTTAATAAGCTATTTTTTATTATTTTTTTTTTTTTCATTTCCGTAAAACCTAAAATGCATCCATTGTTCCAGAAAAATAAAAACTGGGTTATCAACCATGCCTGTAGCATTTGCCATGTGGTATGAGGGTGTTGGAGCTGGCTACGCTCCCAGCACCTTGGTGGTGCCTGTGTACAGTGGCCAGAGACCTTGCCCAGGCTCCTCGGGGCCACGGCCAGCAGATCTGTGGGCATCAGCTGAAGCCAGGTGTGGATCTGAGATTTTCCACGAGACGGCACAGAGGACCTTGAAAGGCTTTTGCTACCTTTACAGTGACCTCCCCATGTTTTATCTGTGGTGGTGTGGGTGCCCAGGGATCTTCCCACTGCCTCCAGCATCCAATCCTGCTCCAACAGGGAGCTGGGCTGAGCCCTGGAGCAAGATTTCCCGCAGGGCGATCTCAGTCAGGGCGTTGCACTGGTGATCATCATGAGAGCCCCAGGAAAGAGCTGATTAACAGGGGCAGAGACATGGCCTTTTTAAAGAAGTCGGTATCTTTATTGGAAAATTGACCCACCACCCACTTCTGAAAAGCTGCTTAAATGGCTTGTTTTCCACCTCTGCCTAGTAATCCTTGGGAATGAAGCCTTGAGCAGCCAATGAGAGATTTAGGTGCAACTTGGCCAGCTGAGTCTGAGCCTTCAAGTCCTTACAGCAGGTCCGACCTCCCAGGATGCCCTTAAACCTGCCCTAGACCAGCCCTTAACGCTGCCCTGGTGTGTGGTGTCCATATGAACCAGGCTGCACAGGGGGGTACCGCCAGGAAAACACAGGGACATAAGGAGAAAAGGCGAGTGCAGAGGTCGGGAAGTGATGGCATCAGAGCTGAAGACACATTAAGGTGCCTGTTGGGACTGGGGGAAAAAAACAAGCTGATTTTTGTTGAGGCGACACGGGTGCTGGAGTGGGGTGGCTGCATTCGGCCCCGCGCTCCCACCCCTGGGCAGGGAGAGCCGTGGGAAGGCAAGTCTGGCCTGGACCCCGCATCTCGTGTGCCCTCTCTGGGATAAGTTATCCCTGAGGGGGACATAAGGGTAAAGTTCAGCCCGGAGGGTGACACTTGACAAGCAAAATGCCTCCCTCGGCAGTATGGAAAAGCAATCAGCCTGTCTCACGTGTGATTACCGGTGACCTTCCCTCCTGGCTCCTCTGCTCCCGTTTATCAATCTGGAGACATCAGCACCTTCTAATAATGCTGGAGTTGCTGGGATTGGGACGGAAAACAAATTGTTTGACCTGACACTGCCCTATTTACAAGCGTTTAGCCTCCTCCTCCGAGTCCTGCAGGCGCAAGGGGACTGGGCTGGCAGTGGCTGAAGTCTGTGCTGCTCCTGGGACGTTGGGCTTCCTCCTGGCAGCAGCCCACATTGCAGACCCAGACCACTTCAAGACAAGCACTAGTGCAACAGAATTCACACTTGCAGATCTTGTCTGGGTTCCCTGGATGCTGGTAGCACACTGGAAGAGCAGGCATGGTCTGGGACTTTGTAGTCCACGGTGCTGTACAACCACAGAGCAAAAAAAAAGTGTTTGATGGGCAAGCTCGAGAGGAGAACCCTAATGGTCAGCTGGTAAAACATGAGCTCTCTCCTCCTGTAGCACTGCTCCTCACCTTCAGAAAAGTCTCTGTCAATTCCCCTCTGTGCTGACTGCCAAACAGAGAAAGCTGGAAGCATTAATTGCTGTGTTGTCATTTGAGCTGCAGTGAATTTTCCCCGTGTAGAGACAAAGAAGGGAAATACACCAGCAGCTCAGTCCATCCCATCCCATTGACACGTTCAGTCCCCTGCTGTAGCCTGTGGATCCAGTCTCTCGGTGGCTGATCACAGTCCAGGGGATTTCCCTGAGTTTATTCTTGTGGACAGGTCACTGGAGACGTCAACTTCTTCAGGAGTGATTCGGGATCAGGTTAGTTTTTCCAGTCTGCTTTTTGCCTGTTCCTTTCCACACCAAAGAGCTTGTCTGGTTGCTAATATTAGCCTGGCTCTGCATGATCTTGTCTCACCAGAGACCCAGAGGTGCTCATCTGACATCTCATGTTCAGTGGCACTGAAGAAGCTGGTGAGGCTGTCCTCTGGGAGCATCCTCAGATCCACCACTCCTTGTTGAGCAGAGGTGCGAGGACGTGCCCTTCTCAGACTCCCCTTGGCCACCCACCCTGGGATGCATCTCAACCTCCTTCCACAAATCTGGCTGGGACCAGAAAGCCCCCCGCATCCTGGGCTGCAACCCCAGCAGCGTGGCCAGCAGGGTGAAGGGGGGGATTCTGCCCCTCTGCTCCGCTCTGGGGAGAACTCATCTGGAGTGCTGAGTGGGCTCTGGGGCCACCAACAGCAGAAGGACTGATGGAGCGGGGCCAGAGGAGGCCCCGGAGATGCTGGGAGGGCTGGAGCCCCTCTGCTGTGAGGAGAGGCTGAGAGAGTTGGGAGGGGGGTCAGCCTGGAGAAGAGAAGGCTCCGGGGAGACCTTAGAGCCCCTTCCAGTCCCTCAAGGGGCTCCAGGAGAGATGGGGAGGGACTCNGTGGTGAGAGCCTGGCCCAGGTTGGCCAGAGAAGCTGTGGCTGCCCCATCCCTGGAGGGGTTCAAGGCCAGGTTGGAGGGGGCTTGGAGCAACCTGGTGTGGTGGGAGGTGTCCCTGCTCATGGCAGAGCGGTGGGAATGAGATGGTCTTTAAGGTCCTTTCCAACCCAAACCATTCGATGATGACTTAATTCAAAGTATCATTTCCACTGAGCTTACTGTAGCCAAGGGCAGGTCAACCATTTCTCCCACCAGGCTGCGGCCTCGGGCAAGGTGTGGACCAAGCCAGGTGGCACTCTGTGGCTGTGGGGCCAGCTGCAGGTGTGCCATCAGACATCTTGTGAGAGCGTCACAATTTGGAAGTTTAATCATCTCATTAATGTAGCTTCCACTGCTCAAGGGGTCTCCAAGATGGCCTCATTGGCTGAGGGGGTCTCTAGGGCTTGGGTATCTGGGGTATATGGCCAAGGGTGACACAAATAGTGTCATGACCAGCATCTCACAACTTCCCACATGTTATGGTTTGAAAAACCCATAGCAATTTATTGTCTTTTAGACAATTATTGGATCACCCAATGACCCCTCCCCATCCAGGAAGCGGAACTGGGGGAAAGAAGGAAACATATGGGTTGAAATATAAATAGATTAATACAATAAGACAAAATAATTAGCATTAATAATACTAAAGACCCAGAATTGATCCCAATACCAATATAAAATACCCAAGGTCCATCCCCAGCCCATTCCCCAGCAGAAGCCGGGCACTCCCAGCAGGGACAGCAAAGGTGGGACCCTGCCAGCGCTGCGGCTTCGGGAGGAAGGGAAGGGCTCAGGGCTCCGGCATCGGGGCAAGGAGTTCTCTGGACCCCCCACCCTTGAGGGAGAGAGAGAACTATGCAGCAAGCTTTCTAATTTATACTGAAGGTGGCATTCACGGTATGAAACAATCCTGTTGGCAGCCTGGGTCAAGTGCCTGGGTCTCGCTCCTCCTCATCCCTGCTCCTGGAGAGGCTCGAAAACACCGAGACCTTGAATCCCACA
>JAHREE010000185.1:41887-78278 GCA_033628505.1 Tringa tobata
GGGGGACTGCCCGCCCTGCGCCCCGCGGGGGGACGGGGGGCCGCTGCGGGCCGGGTTAGGGCTGTAACATCCACGGGCGGCAAAATATTTATTTATTTTTTTTATTTTTCTCAAAAGGCGGGCCACTACGCCCAAAGGTGGGGGCATCATACCAAAAAAAAAAAAAAAATTAAAACCAAACAAGCGAAACAATGGAGGTGCAAGTGTGTATCTCCTGTGGACAAGTCCATCCCTGGCCAGGTTGGAGGGGGCTTGGAGCAACCTGGTGTGGTGGGAGGTGTCCCTGCCCAGGGCAGGGGGTGGCACTGGGTGGGCTTTAAACCCCCAAACCCAAACCGCTCTCTGATTCTTTGGTAAGTTCTGTACTGGTGTGGCCGCGGGTCCCACTGGGCTGACTGGTCCCAGCTGTGCGAGTGTGTGGCACGAAGCCCTGCCCAGGTGTGACCCAGCGGCGTCCGGCAGAGACAGGGAACGGGACTCTTCTCCGGCTTTCCCAAGGGATCTTCTCTGGGACACACAGAGGTTGGAAGCCCCTTCCAGGGTGGCCGCTTGACCGTGGTCCTTCTGGTGTTTCTCAAACACCGCGTGAGCACAAGGCGTCCTGGAGCCTGAAGATGACACCGCTGCCATCCCGGCAGCATGGAGGGCACTAGTCCATCCTAACAGGGCACAGAACACACAGCCCAGGCTACGGAGAGGATGCTCCACGTGGTCTAGGACAGGGTCTGGATTTATTTCTTTATTAGGTATAAAAGAAGATACCAAGACTGGGCGTTTTGAAATATTTTGGGGTCGTGTATCAATCCTCTTTGGATGTTTCCACCTGCTTATAATTGTAACTTGTACTTGTGGAAGAACTCTCTGCGTTGTGCCCCTGGCTCCGTGCGGGGCTGGGTGCTGCAGCAGGGCTGGCGCTCTCAGGAGGCAGTGGCTCACGGCAGCAGCGGAAAGTGGGGACGCAGGTGTCCCCTTTGTGCCTCTCTCAGCGGTGGCTGGGGGTCTGCACCCTGTCGGAGCTGCCCAGGCTTCAGGCTGCCTTCTGGCCTCAGTGTTCAGCTAGGGTGGTGTCACCTTGAGCCATTTGGGGTGGTGGCACATGGGTCACTGGTAACTGCTCATTCTCCCCACCTGTGGGTCTGAGATCCCCAGGCCCGAGGGCTAGTCCCGGTGGCGGTGACACTCCTGGGGAGGGCAGGTGACACCCAGCCCAAGTGTCTCTGCTTTGGTAGCTGTGTCTGAACCTGAAGCTGAAGGCAGCTTGCTGCTCTCTTGTCCTTCTCCCTCCGATCTGTATCTTCACAGAATGTATTTGCTGTTTTGAAATGTTCAACACAAACAGCCTCTTACTGCACGGAGGGATGTTTCATCCTGTTTTGAGATGTTGATAAACACCATGGTCCATTCCAAATCTCATCCCAGGCTGCAGCAGAACCTAGAAGGACTTTGTGGTCCCTGGTTTATTCCGGAAGAGGCATTGCCTTCTGGGTCAAAAGCAACAGTGAGATGTGGTCGGGCAGAGTGTGTGTGCCTTTCTCCTAACCTGCCTGTGCAAAGGGTGTTCCTGAGTGTGCTCCTGTGTGTATATGGAACAAACACTTTCTGCCGTGCCATCAGCCTGCCCTGGGCAATGCCAGAAGCCAGGGGAAGATCCAAGGGAGCAGCTCCCAGCCCACCATGTCTCTGCAGTGCTCTGGTGTACGACTTGCAGTTTTAGCGTGATCTCAGCTGGTGCTTTTTCTTAAAGGCTCCATTTTGCCACTGGAGGTAATTAAAAATCCATACCTCAGCTGTTGTTAAGGATGAGGAAGTTCTCTATTACAGCTGAGGAGATTCCCAGAAAAATAATTCACAGAATCACAGGGTGGTTGAGGAGTGCAGGCACCTCTGGTGAACATCTGGTCCAACCCCCTGCTCCATCAGGGCTGCCCAGAGCCAGCTACCCAGCACCACATCCAGGCAGCTTTTGAGTATCTCCATGGATGGAGACTCCACCACCTCCCTGGACACCCTGTGCCAGTGCTCAGTCACCCTGACAGTGGAAAAGTGTTTCCTGATGTTCAGAGGGACCCTCCTGTGTGTCGGTGTGTGTCCATGGCCTCTGGTCCTGTCGCTGGGTACCACTGGGAAGAACCTGGCTCCATCTTCCTGGTACTCTGTCTGCGGGTATTGATGGGATCTCTGGAGCCCGCTCTGCCCCAGGCTGACCAGCGCTCTCAGGTCACAGTGTTGTGCCAAGGGACATGTGCTGGTGCCGTTTTCCTGCTGTGACAGAGCAGATCGTAGCTGTGGCTGTGCTTCTTTACAGAGATGCTTGTTCTCTTCTCCCCTTTTCCTCACACACTGCTCCTGACTGGAGATATTTCACAGCAGGTTGGGCTTCCAGGAGTTTTTCTACCAGGGTTTTGAAAACTATGAGCTGCAAATGATGTCTCCAATCCTGATTCTTAGTCCTCCGGCTTGGCATGGAGCTCTGCAGCCCAGGTGTCATGTCATGCCCACACCTGTCCCACCAGCAAGACTCCAGAGCAGTGTGGTGGTCCAGAGCAGCGCTCTGGGGCTTGGGACTGTTTGTGCAGGGGTTATCTCCGAAATCCTGAGTTAAAAGTCAAACAATGTGTGTCCTGGTTGATGTGAGCAGCGTTGGTAGTAAATTGTTGTCTAACACCATGGAAGCCCTTCACAAGAGCTGGGAGATCCCTGAGAGTCTTTGGGTTTCAGCTGTGGCAATGGTGTGCTTACAAGTTCACACCAACAGTGTTCTTGCTGCTTGTGTGTGACCTTGGAATAACTTTGGGCCTGTCTCCCACTATGGATCTTAAAAGGAGAGAAACGTGGCTTGAGATGTCTCTAGGCATAAGGCTTTGTGGTGTCCAGGACCTCAGAGCCTTTGCTGCCCTGTGGGATGGAGCAGGACGTGTGCTGGAGGAGTTGTTTGCAGGATTTATCCTCCACATGTGCTCGAAGGACAGGACCTGGGGCAAGGTGTTGGGGAAGGGTTTCCACCAAGAAGGAGGTTGCTCTGACCAGAGGTGCCAGGGGAAGCAGGGACACTGCTGCCAAGGGGCAGATGAGAGGAACAGGGCCATGGGATGGGTGGGCTCCTCTGCCTCCCTCAATCTCCTGGGAGGGCTCCTGACCCTCTTGGGCTCCCAAGGTGTGGTACGGTGGGGGAACATATCCTTTGATGCAGTAGGGCCTTTTCCAGGAGGGAGAGATTGTCTGGAGGTTAAGTCCTAAATCTCAGTTATTTAGTTCTTCCAGTTTAAGGAATAGCACCCCAATCTATAATCCAAATTCATTCTATTCACCCTAAACTCATAAGGTACAGGAGAACCAGTCTCGACAGCATCGACAGGCACCTCCACAAGGCTTTGGAGAGTGTTTGACCCATGATAATGACTGCTGGTTAATTCCTGTGCAATTACTTGCTATTGTGTTCACGTCATAGACTGCTGTACAGAGATGAGATTGAGCATCACCCAACTTCAGCACTGGATCTTATGTCTCTTCCTTTCTAGGCACTTCCACTCCCAAGTTCTGTTTAAATAATAAAAAGCCAACTGCTCACACAAAACAAGGAGTTGTCCTTGAAACGCTTGATCCAAGTGAGGAATCAAGGATAAATATCTGATCTAAGTGCCTAAGAAGGCAGATAGGTTCCTAGGTGGTACTAGGAAGCACCAAGACAGGTTTGCTGCCCAATTCATTTTAGCTTTCGGTTGGAGTCTGGTGAGTCCAGCTGAGTTACTCAGTTCCTTCAGTTCTCCTGATGCTTAACAATGCTTCTCTGTTGTTGCACCTGGAGGGCCTTAAAGGTTGGTACCGTGATGTCAGTTGACCATCAGCTATTTCTGATCACAAACTTGGCAGCACTGGAAGAGAGAAGAAGCAGTAGGTCTTCCCCTAAAGTGAGCACACCGTCCCGGTCTTTACCCGCTGGTCGTAACACCTTGATCTTAATGTCTCAGGTTTTAAAATTGTCTTTGTAGCCAAGTTCTTATTTAACTGTAGTTCACTGAAATCACCATCCTGTTTTGCACATCTGTCTTTTCTTTCAAGTTCAGGTTGCATCTAAAGCAACCACAACATGAGTGTGGTTCCCTGCTTAGCCCCATAGCAGCCCTGCCTCCATCCTGGCAGCAAGTGATTGAAGCGAGTGTGGGAAACAGGGCAGGTCCAAAATCCTTCCCCAGCCCAGTGTCCTCAGACTCCACCAGCCTCTGGGACACTTGGACCATCATTTTCAGTAGACATGGAGAGATCTGCCTTCCCTGAGCGCATCTGATGATACTGAATCATAGAATCACAGAATGGTTTGGGTTGAAAGGGACCTTAAAGCCCATCCAGTCCCACCCCCTGCCCTGGGCAGGGACACCTCCCACCAGACCAGGTTGCTCAAAGCCACGTCTAACCTGGCCTTAAAGCCCTCCAGGGATGGGGCAGCCTGGGCCAGGATCTCACTACCCTCAGAGTGAAAAACTGCTGGTTTTCTGCATAGCTCTGTGTGTCCATTGCATTTTTCACTAGGGCAGGAGCAGCACCGAGAGCCCTCCCTGGCCAAGGCACCCTGAGCACTGGGAGGTGACTCTGTTTGTCCCCCCAGCTTGCAGGCAGGCCCTGGTCTGGGGACATCCTGGTGTAGGCGCCATCCTGCCTGCTGGGGCACGGCAGAGGCCAGCTGCTGCCCTACGGAAGGGAACAGAGGAAGGCAGCTGGCAGGACCAGTGTGGCCAGTACCAGGTAGGAGCTCAGATCACCAGACAAGGTCTGAGATCAAGCCAGGACACCAGTCGGCCCATCAGGTCCTGCTGCTGCCAGACAGCAGCTGGAGACCAGCACTGCTGTAGCGTGGCGTAGACAGGCTGAGGGTGGGCTGACATGGACTCCATGGGTAGGGACTACAGGGGAGGCTGGTCAGGGCCAGTAAGGTCCAGTAGTACTCTTGGGGCTCTGACACTTTGCCTACTCCTTGAAATTCATGGCTGAATGGGTTGAACGTCACCAGTCCCATGAGAAACTCAGCTGCATGCAGTGGACTTCATGTTTCCCACCACTACCATCCTGGTTAACTCCTGTCACTTGTGAAATTCTCTCTTACAGCCACTTAGAAGATCAAAGGTGGCTTCAGGGACCTCTGTCTTCTCTAGGGTAGGATTTGCCAGCCCTCAGTCACAGCCTGTGTCAGAGTGGTGTATGCCCCAGTGGGAGGCAGGAGCAGCCATAGCTTGTGGTGGACCTGCTGTGGTGGACCTGCTGTGCTCGGACCACCTTATGGTGGTGCCAGGTAAGAAAAAAACCTTGGTGTTTGCAGACTCTTGAGCTGGGATCTTACAACAGGTGCTTTACCAGGTCATGTTGGTACCAGCCGTGACCTTCATTCTGTTCTCTGTTGGGTTCAATGGGCCTTTAATGCATCTTTACAGGGGTTTCATCTGGGAGATGGTGGAAAGGGAGGGACCATCCTCCACATTTTCTTTCTCACTCCGTTATCGTGATCGTACTTGTACCCAACTTGATCTCTTTATTCTTGTCTGCCAGTGTCTTGCTCTGTGTCCAGGCAAGGTGATGGACAGCAGAGCAGAGATGGAGGTTGTGAGAAGCACGAAAGGCAATGCAGCTGGGGAGGTCAGCGTCCACGTGGTCACCACCGAGAGCACTGTGCAGAGCACCCACCTGCCAACGACTGCCTTCATCATACCAGGTATGTGGGACTGTCCTTCCCCCCACACTGATACCTCACACTCCTTGTATATCTGTGCTCCTCCCGAACCTTGGGAGGCAAAGCTGTGCTGCTCTTGCCATCTTAGAGGCTCTTTGTAGCTATCCTATGTCACTTGGACCATTTCTGGCCAATCAAAATCTCCTGAGTTCTAAACCAAAGCCCTAATGTCTGGCACCCTGTGCCAGTGCAGCACAGTGGGTGCCCGCTCTGCGGGGCACATGGGCTCCTGGGTTGCTGCATTATCATAGAACAATAGAATGTCTTGAGTTGGAAGGGACCCATAAGGATCATCGAGCCCAACTCCCAGCTCCTTGCAGGACTGCCTCAAACTAAACCTGACCAAAGCTAAAACTAAACTGACTAAGAGTGTCATCCAGACGCTCCCTGAACTGTGACAGACTTGGTGCTGTCCCTGGGGAGCCTGTTCCAGGGACCAACCACGCTCTCAGAGAAGAACCTTCTCCTCAGAGAAGAGCTTCCCCTGAGGCAGCCTCATTCCATTCCCTCATGTCCCATCGCTGGTCACCAGAGAGAGGAGATCGGTGCCTCCCCTCCGCTGCCCCCCTGTGCAGAAGGTGCAGGTGCCACCCCTCGGCCTTCTCTTCTCCAGGCTGAACGAGCCCAGTGACCTCAGCTACTGCTCCTGAGCATTGCCCTCGAGACCTTTCCCTGTCTCAATTGCCCTCCTCTGGACACACTTGGGGCTGGGGCTGCCTGGGCTCACTGCTGGCTCCTGCTTAACTTCCATCAACCCAAACCCCAAATCATGATTACCCCATTCCAGGTGTAGGATCCATCACTTGCTCTGGTTAAATTCCATGCAGCTGGTGGTTGCCCAGCTCTCTTGTCTATCCAGATCTCTCTGTAAGGCCTCTTTACCCTTGAGGGAATCCCCAGCTCCTCCTACTTTAGTATCATCAGCAGACTTAATGGACACTCAGCTCCTGTGTCCAGATCATTTATGAAAACATTAAAGAATAGTGGCCCTAAAATTGACCCGCTGGTGACTGGCCACCAGCCTGATGTGACCCCATTTACTGCAAGTCTTTGAGTCCAGCCCATCAGCCAATTGTTCACCCAACGTGCTGTGGACTTGTCTAGCAGTGCTGGACGTCTTGTGCAGAAGGGTACTGTGAGAGACAGTATCAAAAGCTGTACTAAAATCCAAAAAACCCACATTTACTACCTTCCTTTGGGCAACAAAAGGGGGACCTTTTGAAAAAAGGAAATTAAATTCTTTAAGCAGGACTTTCTCCTCATGAAGCCATGTTGGCTGTGACCATTGTCTTGAGAGACTTGAGAGACTGCATTGTCTCTCAAGTGTTTTTCAGTAAATCCCAGAAGAACCTTGTTCATAATTTTACCAGGCACTGAAGTGGGACTGACAGGCCTGTAATTACCAGAGTCGTCCTTCTTACGATTCTTTAAAATTGGGAGAACAGTTTTCAGCCCAGCTGAGCAGCACCTTTCAGGAGGTGTGTGAGCAAAGCGTGGATGTGTGTTAGGTGAGATCAGGGGTGTTCTTTAGAAGCAAATCTCCCAAGTTTTCCTACTCTGGGTGTCTTAGTTCCCACTGAGGAGAAGCCCTGGAAGTGTGTTCCTTTGAAATGAAACTGTACTGGAAGATGCGGTCCAGGAACTCGCCAGCACGATCCTGTCGCATCAGGGCTTCCTGGTCATGGGAACACTGAGGTTTGGCTGAAGTAGGAACCCTTGAATGTGGATATTGTTGGTCCCATCCCCCAGCACAAGCCATTGCTGGCTGCAGGTCTCGTTGGGTCAGGTTGCCCGCTTGTGGGTGCTTTCGCCCACAGCACCGAGCCCTCGGCTGGGAGACTGTGTCCTCTCTGTGTTGTCTTTCAGCCTTGTCTGCGTCAGTTAAATGTTCCACGTCTGCCTCTCGTTGTTTGTTTCCTTTCTTCCCTTCTCAAGCAAATGCCACTACCATCAACCTTCCCACGAGCACCTTAGAGATTCAGCGATTCCCCCGGGAGCCACAGAGAAGCACAGGGGCCGAGAGGCCAGAGAGGGGAGCAGGGAGCGAGCCCATCACGGCCACTGTCATTCCCCAGATCAGCGGGGTGCAGACCTGCAGCACCGTTCGTGTGCTGGAGTGGAAGGATGGGGTGGCTACTTTGCCTGGGAGTAACCTGCGGGTAAGTGTAGCCCTGGGCCACTGTGTTTGTCCCCACCTTGCCACTCTCCAAAACCTGCAAGGGCAGTCCCTCAGCTGGTGCCAGGCAAGGACCACCAGGATGTGATGTGGCCCCTGGCAGTACCCACACCCCAGCTGGAGGATCTCTTGGCTATTCTGGCTCTGTGAGGGTCTCCTTCTGCCCCATCCCTGTGTCCCCCCCAGCTTGTGAGCTTAGCAGAGAGAGCGCACACATGGTGCCTGCGGGGTGGCAGCAGGCCTGTCCTGCACAGAGAGGCAGAGGGATGCTATGTCCTCTTCAGGGCATCTTTCCTTTCCAAGTTGTGCCACAGAGTTGGCTCTCACCAAACTCCTGCACTCACCCTGGAAACAGTGGCTTTGTGCTTATCAGACAGCAGGTGCCTTTAGCTGTGCCCCTCGGTACATGAAATAGCTTGTACAAAATGTACCAATTTCTCAGCTGCTCCTCATCCTCAAGGCACCACGTCCCCCAGCATCACCCTGCCCCGCTGCTGGTCTCACCCCGCTGGTGGCAGTGGGCTGGCTCAGCGGCCACCATAGGCTGCAGGGAGGGCAGCAGGACAGGTGACATTGATGCAGTGCTCACCTCTGTCATCGAAAGAGCTGTCCTCTTGTTGGATGCACTAATGGCCAAACTACGTCCCTCTCATTCTCAGAGCTCACATGTACCCCCTAGCTACGAATTTACATTTCTATCCTTCTTGTTAACTTTTTTCCTTGTTTTTTGGTTCGATAATATAGTTTCGAATAAATGAGTACGGGACGCTGAAGGTGGTGAGTGCTGATAAGCTGCCTCCAGTGGAAGCTGTAAAGGAGGGTCACACAGAGAAAGATGGGGACTCAGAAGTGGCACCCACCAGCAGGGACAATCCTACTGCGGCTCAGGGTAAGGGCACCATGATGGCAATTTTGGGGTGGGTACCATTATCCAGCAGGCACTGAATGAGGCAGATGTCTCCTGCTTCCTGCTCTCCTTCCTTTGCTGCACCTTGTGCCTCACTGCTCCTCTTCTCTCTGACTCAGATGGGCCAGAGCAGACCAAGCTGCCAGCAGCAGAAGGTATGTGCCACTGCGATACCTGTGGCCGGAGACATGTGTCGGATGGAACCCGGGAAGGCAGGGGCTTCTGCAGCGAGCACTGTCACCAGCAGTTCAAAGAAAGGTAAAGGAAAGGGAGTCTGCTCCACACAGAGCCATGTCCATCCATCTGTCCCCTCTCCCCTGGGCCTTGTGCTTCAGAGAGGGATGAAGCGCATCTGTCTCTGGCGGGTGCTGGGGACCCGTCTGTTTCCCTCTTTCCTGGAGGCAGAGTGCCCTCCCTGCAGTGGTAGGGGATGAAGAAGGGAAGGGACAGCAGGAAGCACAGGAGCCAGATTTTCTCCTGCCCAATTTGTGGCCTCATAAACACGTATCTGCTGGATACGTGCTGCAGTGGGAGGTTGCCACAGTGGGTGCTTCCAGGCTGAGCAGCAGTGGGAGGTGTGTGTCAGGAGGGCATTTCCAGCCCTGTGTGAGTCCTGGGGCTCATTTTCCAGCATCCCTGTGTGACTCTGCTGCAGCTTAGAGCCCTGCTATAAAACTAGATTGCTTTTGATCCATCCCTGGGTTCACCCTCACACATGAGGGTGATTATGGTCTGTACCCTGGTTCTAATCTCTTGCCAACTTGTGCGCTAAGAGAAGTGTGTGAATTAGTCATGGGAGTGTGTGAGAGTGAGAAACGGGGTGCCTGATTTTCCAGCAGCCCCTCCCTTACTGACACCCCAGCCGTTGCCACGTGCCGCAGTGGTTTACTCTCCCTTCCTCCGTGCAGGTCCGTTATTGTGGAAAACTCTGCCAGCAGCACCAATGCCACCGAAATCCTCAAGCCAGTGAAGAAACGAAAGAGGAAGGACTACCAGAGCCCTTCGGAGGAAGAATATGAATCTGAGCAAATGGTAGGAAGAGGGCAGGGAGGGGCTGTGTGCCCACGTGCCAATGTCAAGGGTGGGCCGTGGGCCAACCCCATGGATGTGGGCAGTTCTCGTCAGTGCCTTTCAGTGCTATGCCAGCTGTATGTTGAAGGGGTAACCTGTTGGCTGTTAACGCCAAAAAGACGTGAATGTGTGGAGTGTCAGGGATTCTAGACACTTGGCTGGCTGTTTGCCATGCCAAGCACCTCGGATTCATCAGTGCTAGACATGTCCTGGTTGGGCTGTAGGTGTCTAACGCTCTCAACTGCTCTCTTGAGTCTGGGCCACCAAAGGAAGCGTTGAAGTAAGAGAGTCTCTGTGTGATGTGTATCCTGGGGAAAGGAGAGTGGCTTTCACAAGGCAAGGAAGCTCTGCTTGCCAGCCCTGAGTGTAGCAGATCCACTCCAGGTGTGATTGCTACCAAAATCACCCTTGGGCTCCTGTCTCAGATCCTCTTGGCCACCCATTTCTGGGCCAAGCATCAGTCAAATCATGGATGTTGCAGAGGCACCAGTATGACCCTTGGCACCAGTGCGAGGGTACAATACACAGCATGAACCTCTGTGCAGACCTCCAAGGTGATAGGTTTCTGTTTTGTCTGCTCTCACTTCTAGGAGGAAAAGCAGGAAGAGAGGAAAAGCTCTGTGGGAGACGCTGCCATCAGCAATGCAGATGCCGATGCCTGGAACGGGAGCCAGCACGGTATGGAGGGGACGGGCAAGTGGTGGGGTGGGCGCTTTTGCCACAGCTGTGGGGTTGTGCTGTGGGGCTGGGTGAGCGTTTTGGTGCTCCAGCAGAGTCAAACACCCAGTTCAACGTGCTGGTACATGTTCCTGAAGGCTCGTGAGCTCCTCTGCTTGCTTGATCCTGCTCTCTCTGTCTCTTTCCATTTCTCTCCTTTCCTTTCTTTCTCTCCATGGGATGGGCGCACCCTTACAGATATGGCTGTGTCTTCTTCAGGCATCAGGCCATACTGTACAGTGCTCTCTGGTCCCTCCCCTTGGGAGCTGATTTCATTACGTGCTTGTGGAAACCATGTTTGGTCCAAGAAGCACTATCCTGAGCAATAACGTGGCTCTGCACCACATCTGGCATCGCCCCCCTCTTTGGACGGTCTTAAGAGGAACTTCCCTCATGTGTTTGGGAGCTCACAAGTTTGGGAGCTGCTCCTGTAGGTCTGGTCCCACTGAAACTGGGTGATTTGGGGTTGTCCTGTCTTTGGGGATCTATTCCTGGACCATATCAGAGGAAATCTCAAATGCAGAGCTGTCGACACAGAGGAAAAGGAGACAAGCTGAGGGATGTAGTGTTTGCTTGTTTGGTTTTTCCCCTGCAGTGTGATGGGGGTGAAGGTGAAGGAAAACTTGGGAAAATACTGAAAATAAACATTCATGGGAAACCTTTTGTCTTTATATAAAGACAACCTTTGTCTTTTGGGGGTTGGAGTAGATGATCTCCAAAGGTCCCTGTCATTCTGGGATTCTGTGAATAGTGAAAGGTCATACTCGAAATAATTTTAAAATTAAACTGTTCCAGCTTCATACTCCCTCCGTCGCTGAATGTAGGGACAGTAGCAGGGGCCAGATGTTGTTAATCCCCGAGTTACACTGAGTTAACCACTGTTACAAAGGGATCTCATACTCGCTGGCCAGGTCCTTTTCTCTACAGACTGAGCCCTGAGCATGTAACCTTCCCCGCTGCATACAAGTAAGCAGTGCTGAGCCTTGTTATTTCAGCATTTTATTTTCTCTTATTTTAGAAGCGCATCAGCAAATAAAATACACACCTGGATGCTTCACTGCAGCAGAGACGATGTATGCTCTATGTCCAGGTGTATTTGTCATTCCCTGGAAGTGCAGAGCTTGTGCTTATGGATTCCCCAAACACGCTGCCACTTTTTTTCTATATCCTAAAGAATAATAAAGGTGTTCATCACTCTTAAGTGTTAGAGAAGCATCTAGGTTAGTAACCCTGCTCAGCTTTAATTTCTCCTGCAAGTGATTTTTTCCATCTCCACTTCCCCCAGCCCATGGGAGGAGAGAGTTGATGTGGTTTTCCTCTGCATGCCGTGGCAGATCTGTGGCTGTGAATTACTCAGTGCTGGACTAGGCACAGCACTCCTGGAGTCCCTTCAGGCACTATGAAGCAGGAAGAGAAAGTGGCTGCAGAGCAAGAGACTTGGGTTGTGTCTCGTGTGCCTTGGGTGAGGCCTTTGTGACCTTCCCAAAGGGGTCAAAGGCATGAAGGATCACCTCCCTGCCTATGAGGAGATGATGCTGTTGTCTTTCTGTGAATACCTATGGGTAAATGCATCATCTCTAGGGCATCAGGGTGGCCCTGGCCTGCCAAGGGGGGCTGAGGTGGTTGTCTCGGAGCGGAGGATAGCAGAGCTGGTGCCTCTGGAGCGGTGCTGGGAGGTGAGCCCACTGCTGGTTTGACTGGCCAGGAGCCCCCTGCAGCTGGCAGTGATTCCCAGATGCCCGGATGGATCTGGCTGTCCCAAACCCATCAGTGCTGGGGCCTTTTCAGGTGTACTGGATGGAGGAGGACTGGTTGCAAGAGGTGTCCTGATGCTTTGCACAGGATGGCTTGTCCCTCAGGCTCCTTGGGTGCCTCACTAGGGTGTTGTACAGCAATAGAGGACATCTGAGTCATGGGGACCTGTGTGAGAGCTGCCCTCTTGGCTCTGTCCCTCCTGGGACAGCCGGCCAGGTTTGCTGGAGAAGGGGCTGCGGTAGGATGGTGCTGAGCTTTGCAGGGATGCAGGACTGTGCGTGAGAGCAGGATGTGGCCCCAGCAGGACCCCCACACTCGCCTGCCCTCCACACTGCCCCAGGGCAGGCAGGGATGGAGGCTGGAGCAGACCCTCAGCAGCGCCTCTTGTGTGTGCGTTTGTGCTGCGCTCAGGTGCCAGTGAGGAGAAGAAAGAAGGCTGGTCTTGGGCGTCCTACTTGGAGGAGCAGAAAGCTGTCGCTGCCCCTTTAGATCTCTTCCAGGATGTGAGTTGGGATTTTCCTGCCTTTTTCCCTCTTTCATCTTCTCTTTTCTTTCCCTTTTTTTTCCCACCCCCCCTCCTTCTCCTCTCTTCCTTGCTTCCCTATTTTGCGGGGCTCTGAGTGATAAGCAAGCTCCCGTCTTCACCTGGAGATGACCGGTCAGCCTCCGGTTTTGATTTGCCCCGAGTCCCACTCCCCAGCGAGGTGCTGTCCCCCATCCCAAGCAACCCACTTTTGCCTCGGACACCCCTGTGGCGCTGGCAGGGTGCTGGAGCCTTTCCAGCCCTTCCTCAAAGCAGGTGGTGGGCTCTCCTGGGGTCACCTTGCTGCACTGCTCCCCTGCTCCCAGGCCTCTGGTTGCCAGAGTTCCAGAGGAGCCTGGCCCATGCCCCACTCTCCCACTCTTAGCCCTGGGACACCAACCCCCGAGGAGGTGGAAGAATGTGTTCTCTTACGGGAAAAGAATTAAAATTTGGACAACATAACCTGTGGCCCACGATCTCCTGCTCCCACCAGCTCCCATTGCCTGATGGTTGCTCTTTGGGATGGTTGTGGACTCAACTACTTGTGTTGTTTTTTACATTGTAGTTTAATTTTTGTTTCCAGTACCAAGTAGCTTCCCAGCACAAGAATGGCTTTAAAGTGGGGATGAAGCTGGAGGGGATCGATCCGCAGCACCCGTCTATGTACTTTATCCTGACAGTGGCTGAGGTAAGGCACCTCCAGTTCCCATGTTCCTTGGTTCCTCCTCACTCCTGCGCGGCGGGAGGCTCTGTGGGAGGGAAGGTGCTGCCAGCTGGCCCGTGGAGGAGACGGGCTTTGGGCCCTCACCTGTGTGTCACTGCATGAGATGACCTCAGTCAAGCAAATGGGGAGTTTCCTTCCAGTTCATAGGGGCAGGAGACTGCTGTGGAGGAACCGTCATGCCCCAGCCTTGTTGGTCTCTCACCCTGACGCAGCAGAGCCATGGGGAGAGACTGTGGTGATGGCAACAGCTTCTTATCTTTGAGCTGATGCCCCTCAGACGGGTCTGAGCCCTTGAGATGGAGGGTGTGGAGGCATCCCATTGCACTTCCTTGTGTCCCTGGAGGTCCTCTCTCTGTGGGGTTCTCCTCTCAGCCGTGTGGCAGCCGAACCAGCCTCGTCTCGCAGTGCTCCCCAGGCAGCCAGGGAGATCAGCTGTGCCATGGTGACTGCTGTTCTTGCTGCTGAAGAGATTTCACCAAAGCAGCATAGCATTTAGCCAAAATCCCCGTGCCAGCATCTCTCCCGGGTGCAGAAAAAGGAATCCTTGCACTTGCTGGATGCAGCAAGGTGCCCCACCATGGCATCTCAGGCACCACACTTACATTGTTCCGTGCTGGACGTCTTTTGGGGACTGGTGTGTGCCTTGTGATTTGGGCACGGACCTATGATGACCCTTGGCTTCCCTAAGTGATCCACTGAGATTGCATGTGGGAGGGGAGGTGCCCGCGATGCTCGGCCAGGGACAGCAGGAGGTTTCCATGGTCCTTTCCTTTTCTTGCCCTCCCTGCTGGTAGGTGTGTGGTTACCGGATGCGCCTCCACTTTGATGGCTATTCTGAGTGCCATGATTTCTGGCTGAATGCTGACTCCCCCGACATCCACCCCGCTGGCTGGTTCGAGGAGACGGGGCACAAACTCCAGCCACCAAAAGGTAAGGAGTTAACAAGTCTCAGTTGGTGTGTCCTGTTGAAGGAGAGGGACAAGTAGTGGGCACTGAACATAGAGCTGGAGATGGGAACAGGGTGGCTCTGTGGGGCCCAGGAGGGGCTGCTGCTGCGCTGGGGGAGGTTCTGCAGGACAACCTTTCTGGCACCCATCATGCTAAAGATCTCTGCTCGCTCCAATTTTGGGGCAAAGCCCTGTCACCCTAGATGTCCCCATGCCAGGCTGGAGCCAGCAGCTATGTCCCAAGGCAGGTGGGACTGGTGCTCTCCAGGGAGGAACTGAGCTCTGGATTTCCAATCCACCGCTAATGTTTCCTAGCACCCCTTCAAAATCAGCCATTGGGCCTAAGCCATGGGCTTTGGGTTTCCCAGGGCTGCTGTAGACCCCATCCACCCACGCAGGACATGAGGGTGAGGGCTGGTCAGGGATGGCTGGGCTCGGCCTCATGGCCTCCTGGCTGCTCTCTGTGAATTTGCTGCTCTCGTTTCTCTTCCTGAGGGGTTGTAGGTTATAAGGAAGAAGAATTCAGCTGGACAAACTACCTGAAGATAACAAAGGCTCAAGCTGCTCCTAAGCACCTCTTCATGGTCCGAAACACTGTGAGTAGCAGCTTCTCCTTCCTGCCAGAGCCTGCAGGTTTGTACAATCATGGAATTATAGAATCATTTTGGTTGAAAGAGACCTTTAAGATCATCAAGTCCAACCGTAAACCTAACCCTGCCAAGTTATCAATAACCCATGTCCCTCAGCACCATGTCTGCCTGGCTTTTAAATACCTCCAGGGATGGTGACTGCACTACTGCCCTGGGCATCACATCCAACCATTAACCTGACACTGCCCAAAAAACCACTAACCCATGTCCCTCAGCACACCTACACAGCTTTTAAATCCCTCCAGGGATGACAACTCAACCACTGCCCTGGGCAGCCTGTCCCAATGTTTGACGACCATTTCTGTGAAGAAATTTTTCCTGATATCCAGCTAAACCTCCCGTGGTGCAACTTGAGGCCATTTCCTCTTGTCCCATCGCCTGTTCTGTGGGAGAAGAGACCGACTTCCCCTGGCTACACCCTCCTTTCAGGGAGTTGGAGAGAGCGAGAAGGTCTCCCCTCAGCCTCCTTTTCTCCAGGCTGAACACTCCCAGCTCCCTCAGCCGCTCCTCACAAGACTTGTGCTCCAGACCCCTCACCAGCTACGTTGCTTCTCTGGACACGCTCCAGCCCCTCAATGTCTTTCATGTCATGAGGGGCCCAAAACTGGACACAGCCCTCAAGGTGGGGCCCCACCAGTGCCCAGAACAGGGGCATGGTCACTGCCCCAGTCCTGCTGGCCCCACTGTTCCTGACAGAGGCCAGGATGCTGTTGGCCTTCTTGGCCACCTGGGCACACTGCTGGCTCATGTTCAGCTGACAGTTGACCAACACCCCCAGGTTCTTTTCCATCAGGCAGCTCCAGCCACTCTGCCCAGCCTGGAGTGTCCATGGGGTTGGTGTGACCCAGGTGCAGGACCCAGCACTTGGTCTTGTTGAAGCTTATCCCGTTGGCCTCAGCCCATCCATCCAGCTGGTCCAGGTCCCTCTGTAGAGCCTTCCTGCTCTCAAGCAGATCAACTGTCCCACCCAACTTGGTGTCATCTGCGGATTTACTGAGGGTGCACTCAGTCTCCTTGTCCAGATCATTGATAAAGATATTAAAGAGAACCGGCCCCAATACTGAGCCCTGGGGAACACAAGTTAAATGTATTGCAGAAGTACTGGTGAGGAGAAGTAACCGCTACTCTCAACAATTATTTTACCAAAACCTCCCAGATAATGCTTTTTAGGTATAAGTCTCTTGTCTCTGTTTTGTGTCTTCATCGTTTCTGCCTCTGCCTTTGGTTTTCATATGGCGGCTGGGTACAGAAAGTGGGAATAGAGCAGAGTCCAAAATGCTGATCGTTTCTTTGTCAGCTGCAGAGGAAGCTCAACCTACTGATAAATCAGCCTCTCCAAGTTATTTATTGTGTCTCAACTCTCCTGTTCATTGCTGCAACCATCCCGTTAGTGTGTGTGACCCAGCGCTTTGCACAGATTGTGGGTCCAAGAAATACAGGCAAGGCAGGGTGAAGGGCCCCATCCCATCTCCTCCTGCCAAGCCTCGGGCATTGGGCACTGCGAACACCAGAGGAGTGCAACCACAAAGAAGTATTTTATGATAAAATCTGAATTGGTGTAAATTGGAGGCTCTTTTTTCTTGGAGGTTACTGCTTACTGAAGATCCTGAGGGTCTGAAGACTTCTTTTCCTCTTTCTTTGTGTGCCCAAGTGGGGTTTCTTACCCTCTGCCTCTTTTCTTGCATGCACAGCAGGGAACTGCCCTTCTGGGATCTTAAGTGGTCCTGGGCCTGTCTGGAGGCCAGGGAGGACCTGGTTTTGGGAGGGTTTGGGCAGGTGCCTCCTTGCAGCAAGGGAAGTGGTGAGGAGGGTACTGGGCCTGCGGCTCTGACAGAAACCTGCCCCTCTCTTCTCCTAGCACGAGGCTTCCCCAGGCTTCGAGGTGGGCATGAAGCTGGAAGCTGTGGACCGCATGAACCCTTCCCTGATCTGTGTTGCCACAGTGACTGACGTGGTGGACAATCGCTTTTTGGTGCACTTTGACAACTGGGATGATACTTATGACTACTGGTAAGTGCACAGAGGCTCCTGGTGTACCAGTGCTGGGGCGACACCCTGCCACCGCTTCAGCAAGGGTGATGGGTGCTCAGGAAAGCATGGGGTGATCCCAGCACACTGCTGCAGACAGGCCACTAGTTGTCCTGTGAGGCAGAGGGTCATCCCCCCTGTCTTGGGGACAAACCTTTACCTGTTCCGCGTTGCCTCCTGGGACATTGCCATGGCTCTGTAGTTAACATGGGGCAAAGACAGTTGTGATCCCGTGCTGTGGGCTCACCCTGAAACCCAGCTGGGAGACGGGGCCACCTGCAATTGCAGAGACTGAATGCCTGATCTTAAAAGGAGCTCCTGGGTCTGTCACAGGGGATTGTGGCTGGGGTGGGGAAATGTCCTGGTTGAGACTAGTTAAGGCCAATTAAAATGGCCGGCTAGCATAACTGGGGTCCTGAGCCCAACTCTGTTTTCTTTGTGGCTGGACCCCTGTGACCTCTTACTTCTCTCCCTGAGGAGCTGTGGGGCTGCAGTGGCTCCTGTCCCCGGCTGCTCCTCACTCGCCGGTGCTGGGTGGCTGCCTGCTCCGTCCCAGCGCAGAGCTGTGAAGCAGCAGCACCTGAGTGTGCTCTGACCTTCTGGAAACCATCACCAAGACACGAGACCCTCTGATTGCTCAGGTCTCACCGCTCCGAGCTCTGTATCCCTGCTGGCATCAAAGGGTTGCTGTTCTCTGGGCAGCTCTGTGGCAGAGCTTGCACCCAGGGCATCTTTGTGTCTTGCCCCTCTGAGCTGGAGTCCTGCCGCCCTTGCCAGGGCCTGTGGTTCCCTGGGTCACTCAGGGACAGGGGCGCTGTAGAAGACCTTGGCTTCTGCAGAGGCTTTTGCCTGGGCTGTCTGGTGGTTATAAGCCGGGTATCTCAACCCTGTGTAAGAGTTTTGGGTGTGTTTTCCAGGTGTGACCCCAGCAGTCCATACATCCACCCAGTTGGATGGTGTCAGGAGCACGGCAAACCCCTCACACCTCCTCAAGGTGAGTCAGTGGCCTGGGAGTACGACCTTCACTGGTGCATCCCCTTGAGGACAGGCTTCCCAGGGTGGCATGGGCATTCTGGGGGGAAAAAAACCTCAGCCCTTACTTGTGTGCAGGCCCAGGGGGTTTCCTTCAGCAAGGCCACAGCCAGGGAGGTGGCATGTTCCTGCTGAGGTTCCTGTACATGTGTTCAGGTGCAGCGTGGTAGTTGTGTCGGGCAAAGTGGACACGTGAGGGGGACCCACACTGTGCAGACACAGATGTTTCTGCTTCCTTGTACCCTGGATTTCATGGTCCATGAGAAAATAGTAGCATTCCTTGATGTCTTGGGTTCCCATATGCCTGGCATAGACTTGCTTGGTCCTTCAAGACAGTAGGACTTTCTAGGCTGCTTGCCATCTTCCTGCAGGCGTGTCTCACCTTCTCTTCCCTGGTCTAGATTATCCTGACCCCGACAACTTCACCTGGGAAAAGTACTTAAAGGAAACTGGAGCATCTGCTGTCCCAGCTTGGGCCTTTAAAGTGGTGAGTGCCATTTCATCTGCTCCACCTGGGCAGGAATTTGGGTTTTCTCCATTGTCAGGGATGTTCAGTATGTTCCTACCACGGGCCTGGGGTTCAGAAGTCAGGCCTCTCCTGGGCAGGAAGTTCAAAACTGGTAAAAATGGGAAATGTGACCATCCCCTTAGCCACACAGGAGCTGGGTGATGGGAACTTGTTTAGGCTTACTTGATAGTTGTTGTCTCCAACTGCAACAACAGCAGCTGTGTCCAGACAAGTGTGGCTGCAATATAGATCCCCAAAATATGTCTCTTAGAGACCTTCTTCCCTTGGGCACAGCTTTCCCGTTGTGTTAAAACACAGCTCAGATCTGGGAGGCCTGTCCCCACTCTCTCCTGTTGCCCCTGTTTGCTGGGATGGCTCTTACCTGGACAGGCCAGGGCTGGGAGCTGGGCTTGAGGAGCACACGCTGCTGGGAAAGCTGCTGAGGGGCACGGGATCCTCAAGCACGGCCCTGCTCCCCACTGACCTGGGTTCTTCCTGGCCCCAGCGCCCACCCCATGGCTTCCTGGTCAACATGAAGCTGGAGGCAGTGGACAGGAGGACTCCTTCCTTCATCCGAGTGGCCAGTGTGGAGGACGTGGAAGATCACAGGATAAAGGTGAGTGCTGGTGTCTCGGTGCTGAGCCTGTATCCAGCGCTGTGCTGGCTTGCTCCTGCCCTTCCCAACTCACTGCCAGTCGCAGAGGAAAAGTGTATGGAGGTCTGTGGAAGCTCACCATGTGGAAGATGGCGGGTCCCAGTGCCAGGTCCCCAGCTTCATGCTGCAATTCAGCTATACCCTGCTGCTTGCTGGCAGCTTGGAGGGCTCCAGAGCTCCTCAGGGTAGGTGCCCTGAGGTCTGAAGGGTGACCTCTCTACTTGTTTCCCCAGATACATTTTGATGGCTGGAGCCACGTCTATGATTTCTGGATTGATGCGGATCATCCGGACATCCACCCCATAGGCTGGTGCTCAAAAACTGGACACCCACTGCAGCCTCCTCTCAGTAAGTCCTGCACTGGGTCAGTCCCTCGTACCAGGACCAAAGCATGCCAGGTCTCCGCTGCCACCATGTTTAGGAATGGGAGGGCATGTGCTGGCCGAGGATGGGCAGGGAGGAAGGGCTTTTCCGTGGAGTTGTCAGTTGGAAAAGTCTTTCCTGTTTGGTGCAGGCAGGGACCCTAGAGCCCTGACTCTGTCTGGGGCTACAGCCATGACAGTCTCTCTCCTGTTTCTCCTTCTGGTCTAGGGCCAAAGGAACCAGCCTCCTCTGCCCACGGGGGCTGCCCAACTCTGGGCTGCAAGAGCATCCCTCACACCAAGAGCTCCAAGTACAGCTTTCACCACAGGTGAGCTCCCAGCACAGCTCAGAGGGGCACAGCTTCCTTGCCACCCCTTCCTCCACCCCACCAGCAACCAACCCTTCTCCGCACCCACCCCACACCTGGCTCTGCCCTCCGCTTTGGGGCAGCCCTTGCTGTCTCCAGACCAGGCCCTGAGGTGGCCTGGAGCCCATGGCTAGTGAAACTCCTCTGAGCCTCCTACTCTGCGCCTGTCCCACAGCACCGAGAGCCCCTGGGGCTGCCCTACATGCCCATCTCCCTGTGGGAACATATGGGCTATGGAGGGGACAGGGCCTCTAAGATGCTGTTCACTTTGAACTGAAAGATGCCAGCTTTGAGGATGATGTCCCTCCCACCCCACGTGGATGCCCTTCACTGTGAGGCTGTGAGCTGGAAGGTCCTGAGAAGGAGCAGTGCACCTCCCCCAGCTCAGTCAGTCTCTTATGTGACCTTTTCCAGGGGAAACCAGGCACGGTGTAGTGCCAACCCCAGCATGGCAGGCTGGCATCAAGTATGGTGGAGCATCCGTGAGGATGGGGAAGGCAGGCCTGGATCCCAGGGGCTTCTCTGCTGGCCACACTCATGACACTTGCTTCCTCTTTGCTCTGGGGCTAGTCTGGATGTCTGTGGGGGCAAGGAAGGGAAGATGGAAATTCTGTGAACCCCAGTGACCTGCTTGATCAGCGCTGCTGTGGTGACTTGCACAGGGTCACTGTGATGACAGCAGAGGGTTAGGATGGGTGTTTGTAGAAACAGTGTGGCCAGAAGGACTAGAAACGTGGTTGTACCTTTGTACTGGTGAGGCCGCACCTCAAATACTGTGTTCAGTTTTGGGCCCCTCATGACATGAAAGATATCGAGGGGCTGGAGCATGTCCAGAGAAGGGCAAGGGAGCTGGTGAGGGGTCTGGAGCACAAGTCTCCTGAGGAGCGGCTGAGGGAGCTGGGGGTGTTCAGCCTGGAGAAAAGGAGGCTGAGGGGAGACCTTCTCGCTCTCTCCAACTCCCTGAATGGAGGGTGTAGCCAGGGGGGGTCGGTCTCTTCTCCCACAGAACAGGCGATGGGAGAAGAGGAAATGGCCTCAAGTTGCACCACGGGAGGTTTAGCTGGATATTAGGAACAATTTCTTCACAGAAATGGTCGTCAAACATTGGGACAGGCTGCCCAGGGCAGTGGTTAAGTTGCCATCCCTGGAGGGATTTAAAAGCTGTGTAGGTGTGCTGAGGGACATGGGTTAGTGGTTTTTTGGGTGGTGTCAGGTTAGTGGTTGGACTTGATGATCTTAAAGGTCTCTTCCAACCACAACGATTCTCTGATTCTGTTCTATACCTGGAGGGGCTGGATGCACCCAGCACCCTCGCCCCTGGAATTTGTTCAACACGTCTTCACTCTGCTTTCAATGGCCAGGGCTATGGCTTCCCCTGCTCAGGGGTGGAAAGGTGACCCTGCTGGCTTGCCCCTCCGTGCTGGTGTGAGTCCAACACTTGCCTCCCCTCTGTTCTCTAGGAAGTGCCCCACGCCGGGTTGCGATGGGTCAGGACACGTGACTGGGAGATTCACGGCCCATTACTGCCTCTCAGGGTGCCCGCTGGCTGAGAAGAACCAGGGAAGGCTCAAGGCAGACCTGTCCGACACCGAGGCCTCGACTCGCAAGAGGAACCTGATCGGCTTCTCTCAGCGGAAGAAATCTCGGCACCACGGGAGGTAGGGACAGGCCCCGCAGGGACCCTGCGCCACGACTGCTGTCCCTGGGAGGGGTGGCCGTGTCGGAGAGGCTCCTTGGCCACAGGGGAGCACAGTTGGTTGCTGGCGTTAGTCCTTCCAGCTCTGTTGGGCACCTCTCTTGGTTTTTCTTCCCACGTTTTATATCTTTAGCTGTCAACCATTTGGGTCAGGGGCCCAGAGGTAATCCTTGCTCCTGCTGCCGAGGCATTGCTCTGTGCAGTGTGGAGGAGGGCCCTCGGGCCAGCCCCAACCCAGTTGGAAACCAGTCTTCCTGTCTCTTTAGAGGGCGACCTCCAAAGTACCGGAAGATCCAGCAGGAAGACTTCCAGAGTAAGTGCCATCCTCTGCCGCGGTGCCATCCCAGGGGCAAAGCTGGAGGAGCCGGGGTGGTGGCTGCTGGAGGCAGGTCCCCCTTGGCTCACCTGGTCAGACCTCACGCCAGGTGAGCACCAGTGAGGAGCTTGTGGTCGACTACCAAAGCTGACAAGGAACATCCCTGCCTCCTCCTCCCAGCTCTGCTGGGACACTCGTGGTGTCTCGTGGTTTCTGTCTGTCAATCCTTGAGTGCTTTAGGGCAGGGAATGGGGATGCCCTCCCCGTGCCAGTGTATTTTCCCTGGTGCTTTGTCCCCTTCAGACAGGGATGTTGTACCTTCACCCTGGGGCTGCCGTACCCCAAAACATCGGTGTGGTTGTGAAGTGCCAAATTATGGCTGCAGCACAGAAGCTGATGAGGGACAGTTTGCTGGGTGTTTGGTTCTGATGACTGACATAAGACATGGCTGACATTTATTCCAGCCAGTATCCATTTTACCATGGGCGCTCCCGCTGCCTACCCCCGCGCTGGTGGTGAATGATGAGGATCTCTTTTTGGGAGCCATCCTTCACTCCTTGGAGCAGAGAGCAAGGGAAAAGCTTTGTTAAAAACCTGAAATGAACTGAATGACATGGGATGGCATTCTGGTGTGAAATTTGACATTGAAATCTAGTTCAGGATGGAAAATGAAAGACTGGAGGTGGTGAGAGCAAGGCAAAGCCAAGCTTGTCTCTAAACTTCTCCCGCCATTCCCAGTCCCACCAAATGGAACACTTGGATGCACTGATACCCTATGAATTCAAGGGCAACCACTAGCTCTTGATTCTTGAACCCATAAGACTGTCTGCTGCCAGCCCTGAGCCCTCCCCGAGGCTTGTAGGGTAGGATGGGATGGGATGTTCTCATTCTTCTACCTTGTATCACATCTTGCTTTTTTATTGCCAGCTATTTCTTCGGACAATATGCACCAGTCTCTCTTCATGTCTGCCCTGTCTGCCCACCCCGACCGCTCCCTGTCGCTCTGCTGGGAGCAGCATTGCAAACTCCTGCCGGGGGTGGCTGGCATCACAGCAACTACAGTGGCCAAGTGGACCATTGATGAGGTAAGATGGTTTTGAAGACTACTTGCTGGCTCCTAACCCACTGGCATGGGCTGGGAGTGCTCTTCCTGGCTGTGGAGCACCATGGTACATGCACCAGGCATGTAGGTGTCCCAGTGGCCACTTCTCTGGGCTAGCAAGAAGGCGGTCAACTGGACACACTTGTAGGGTACTGTGTGGACAACTGCCAGGCATGAGCCCTGATGGCAGCTTGTGGGAAGCACATGCAGAACTACCAGGTTCTTGCTTGTCTTGAATGTGCCACTAGCACAGGGCAGGCAGGTGAAGGCAAACAGCAGAATCTTCATTTACCGTGTTACAGGTTTCCAAAGAAATAATTTTCATCTTTGCCAAGTTAAAAAAATGAAGCCATGGACTCTGCAGATAAGAATTCACTCCACTGTTTTACTAAAAAAGAAACCTTTACTTCAAATTCTTCATCGTCACCTTCATTCACTTTCTTGGGCATCTGTGATGGTCCCTCCTAAGGCCTGGGTAGCTGGAACTCTGGCCCCAGCCCCAGCAGCCAGCCCTGCCTGACTTCCCCATTACCCTCCCGTGGGCCCCTCACTGGGAATCACCTCACTGTGCTGGAGCTGGACTGTTGGAGATGAAGCCGCTGTAGCATTTCCTGCTGTGGGGCTGGAGGAGACCATCTCCTGTGCCCTGCCCCAAGGGTGGTCTCTAGGCATGGGAGGGTGCTGCAGCTCCAGCTTTTGCCCCGACAGCCACACGTTACCTTACAGGGCACAGAATGCCTCTGTGGAAGCGAGGGTGTGGGCTCATGGGGGTCTCCAGCCAGAAATGTTGCTTCTGTCTTGATATTTTTCTCTGTTTGTTCCAAGGTCTTTAGCTTTGTTCAGACTCTGACGGGTTGCGAGGACCAAGCCAAGCTCTTCAAGGATGAGGTGAGAAGGGTGGAGGACGAGCACGGGTGACCAAGGACAGGTGTTTGCCAACAGGGCAAGGAGGAATTGGCCAGTGGCCTTCCTGCAATGGCTTGCTGCTGAATGCTGAGAGCAGGTCCAGCACCTGGCAGTGACCCACCCTGCAGCCCTGGGGGCAGCAGCCCTGGTGTCTGTCCCTGCAGATGTGGTGGCAGGAGGGGAGATGCTGTCCCCCAAGGAGCTGCACTGCCCTGTTCTCCCAGCAAGGGTGAGGGAGGGCACCTCTGTGGAGGCTGGGATGGGGGAGCAGAGGGAGGATGGTGCACCATCACCTCCTGAGGGAAGCTGCTTGTTCCTCACCCATTCATCTGTCCCCACCTGCATCCTCTCTCCAGCACAGCGGTTCGGTGGCGTTGCTGTCAGCCACATTCATTGTTTTTAGACCCCTTTGTGGACGGACGTGCAGAGGGGCTGCTTTCCATCATGGGCAGTACGCCCTGGGCAGGCTGATCCTGGGGACAGTGAGAAGAGCAAGTGTCCCAACCTGTGCTTTAAGGGTGCTCAGGCACGTGGAGCTGAGCTGGGAGCAGCCTCCACATGTGCCAGGACCTGGAGCAGGGAATGGGTGGGTGTTTGCCCGGGGCAGGTTGCCTGCTGGCTGTCGCTGTGCCCATTGTGCTCTGGCACAGAAGCCTGGGAGTGGAGTGAGCTCCTGGGGTGGCCCAGGGAAAAATCCTTTCCCCATCTTTGCCCTGTTCCTGGGCGTGTGAGCTCTGGTTTATCTGGGACAGTGTGGGAGTGCTGTGGGTGGCCCCTGCCTGGGATCATCCACAGCATCTGGCTGAGGGTGAGTGCCCATGAGTGCCCGTCCCCGGGTTGTGCCCGTGCTGGCTGTCCCTAGAAAGCCACAGCTGGGTTTTGGGTGAGTGCCTTTGTCCCTGCTCTCCTCTCCAGATGATCGATGGCGAGGCATTCCTCTTGCTGACACAGGCTGACATCGTCAAGATTATGAGTGTCAAGCTGGGCCCAGCACTCAAGATCTACAATGCCATCCTCATGTTCAAGAACGCTGATGACACCTTAAAGTGACTTTTCTCGGCCCCGCTCGGGACCCTCCCTCAGCACCGGTGCTGCCAAACTGTCTGGTCAGGACAGCAGTTCCCCCAACTGATCGCAGCTTGTCATGTCCTGCTCATGTCTCCTTGGGTGCCGCATCTCCTCCCTCCCACCGGTCCATCTCCCATCCTCTCCCTTCCCCTCCACGCTGCCCCTCTCCTCCAGCGCTGGGTACAGGCTGACCCCCAGCCCCGGGGGTGGCTGCAGGGAGGTGGGACCAGCCTGTCTTAGCATGACAGCTGCCCCCCACATCCTGCTGCGGCTGCACTGATTCGGGGGGGGATGTTGAGGGCCGGGGGAGCAGTGTAGCAGCCAGGAGCTGTCACCACCACTTAAGTCACCCAGATCTGGGAAGAGACTGACTGCCTGCGTACGGGCTTGCACCCGTTTAAAGGCTGGTCTGGGCTTTTGGATTTTTTGTGTTCCTTGTTTTGTTCCTCTGGGGGGAGCTTGTATTAACATCATTGCCAAGGGATGCTCTCAAGGAGCTCCTGCTCACTTTGCCTTTTTCTCTGAATTCCTTTGGCTTTCCCTTTTAAGGCCAGATGATGACTTTGCTTTGCCCCTTCACCGCACTGGGAACTAGTGACCCACCTCTTGTCCCTTCCAGGGCGCAGTGTGTCGTGTCCTGGCTGCTGCTCTGCCCACGACCAGCCTCTGTGCTTTATTCCTCTTTACTGTAAGGCAGCAGCCCCAGGGCTGGGGGGGGCAGAACAAGTTCAGTTTCCTCTTGCGCTTCAGGCTGCCTTCATCTCTGGGAAGAAGGGTGCTCACTTAACTCCTTCTCCTTGCAGCAATTAAAAAATCCTCTGCAAAGGAGAGTTGGGCCCTCTTTGCTCCATGTGTTAGGAGCAAGGCCCTTTCTAGAGCGGAGGCAGCTGCTGAGGACCAGAATCATCCATTCCTCTGTGGGCAGGTTCACGGCTACCTCTGAAGGCACTCCTGAGTTGGCTGTCTTGATCCTGCTGAGCCACCTTCTCCCCCTTTTTTGCCCTAGAGAAGCACCCAAGTTTTGGTGCCTGAAGAGCAGGATCTTCTGCTGTCCCTGGGTTCTTTGCCCACAGAGCTAAAAGATATTCAGCAGTTAACCACGGGGGAATCCTGTCCTTCTAGTAACACAGTACCTTTTCAACAAGGGTACGGGCACTTTGGGAATGCCCGTGGAACGCTGTCCCCTGTGAGGAGGAGAGGCCGAGTGGGCTAGGACTCCAGAGCTGGGAAAGCCAGCATGCCTGGGGCCTCCTGGCAGAGTCCATGCCAGCCTCCAGGAGTCCCCGTGTCCCCTGGCAGCACCCACGCTGCTCTCGCCGTGGCCTGTCCCCCTTCTGTGGGTGCTGTTGGAGCAGTGGTGGGGCTGTGCAGGGCTGGAGGGTGGCCACCGGCCCCGAGGGCTCTCCATCCTCTGCAGTGATGCAATCCGAGTCCCATGACCACTTTCTTTCCCATTCCCAAGGATGACATATCAGTAGCAAAACAATTTCCCCCCCTTGCCCAGTGCCCAAAGACGGGGATGAAGGGATCTTAGCAAGTGTACCAGCAATGTGTCCTGGAGCAGCACTGCCTTGGGAGCCGCTGTCACACCGGAGTCAATCTGTTCTAGGCTTCCCATGGAAATGTAGCATTTTGACTCTTTCTTATTGAATATTTGGGGTCACATTTGACCTGCTCTTGAAACGTCCGCTGCTTGCTCTTCACCCAGGACTTGCAATTAGTCCGTGTGTTTGTTTTGTCAGTGCTTGGGTTTGATTTAGGCAGCTCTCCCTCTCCTTTCCTTTTTTATTTTCTTCCATCTCTTCAAGCACTGCAGCCTGGGCAGCTGCGGAGAGAGGGGCTGGGCAGGATCAGCCGTGTCCCTGGGTCCCACAACCACTCTCCAAGTCACCCTTGATCTGCTATAAATGGTCCCAAAGTTGGTCTCTTCAGCTGATGGGGAGTCTCTCTCTGGGCCGCTGTGTGCTGGGGGAGAAGAAGAGGAGCCCTGGGACCTTCAGCTGTGAGACTCCATGCAAATGGTGCTGAGACCCCTCCAGGTGTGATCTGGAACAGAATGGATCCTGTTTGGCTCTTGGTACCCTTGTACAGGACATGGTTATTGAGCTCGTAAGGAAACATCTTAACGAAGGCCTCGTGTCCTCATCTGCTCCGTTCCCTCACGTGAAGTCATTCCTCCTGCTCGGGGGGGCACTGGGAGCAGAGCTGCTACCCAGAAGATCTGAAAGCGGCGTGAAGGATGCAGACCCCTGTGTCTCTCAGCGTTGCCCTGGAGAGCAGAGGTGGTGGTGAGCTCAGAAGGTCCCTGCTGGAGGGGAAGAGGAGCCATGGCTGCCCGACAGGACCGGGTACAGCCACCACCATCCGCTCTTGTTCTGCAGTTGGGTGCAGTCGAGCCAAGCTCTGCCTGGCACCAGCAGAACGGGCAGAGGGGCATGATTCAGACTGTGCCAGCCATGGGCATCCACAGGAAGCTGAGCTCACAGGCTACTCCTTCCCTGGGCTCTTTCGACCTCCAAGAGAGCAGAGTAAACTGGAGAGGACAGCTAAGGTGCTCCCCTGGAGCCCAGGTCTCTGCTGGGTCTGAGCTCTGCCCAGGGACCAGCTGGCAGGAGAACCAGTTCCACTGGAAGGGTGATGGGAGACACGAGGGACTCTGTCACGCACTCAGCAGCTTCTTGAGCATCAGTTCCTCAGCCTCTGGGGCTGACTTGGCCGTTGGGGTACAAACCTTCTGGATTCATCTGGGTGAGAGAGTTACAGGGTTTGGAGGTGGTCAAGGGCTATTTACTGTTAAAACTTAGAACCTTCTTCTTGTTTTCCTTTCAAACCAAACCAAACCCAAAGCGTTGTGTGTGTACGTGTGGATGGGTGTTTGTGGAAGTACCACAACGCCATTTCCTCTACTGTTGGTGTGTCGCTGTTTTAACGTGGTGGTCTGTGTGGCTGTGGAGGCAGCAGGCTCTGGACCCAGGGTCTCAGGCGATGTGTCCTCTGTGAGCAGAAGGTGGCTGTGGGCTCAGCAGGGAAACCAGAAGGAAGGTTTGCTGCAGCCCTGGCCTTGGCAGGTCCTCCATCTCCACAGAGCGTTGGTTGGGAGTCCCCCCTCAGGGAGCATCAGGGGCAGCTGTGACCAAGGCAGAAGCACCAAAGTTTTTTCATCCTTTCCCTGTTGCCCGACCAAACTCCTCACGGGGATGTCTCCTGCTGTGTCACTGAGAAGCAGGAGAGGACAATGGAGCTGTGTCTGGCCCACAAGTTCCTCTTTCTGAGAGGGCTTTCTGAAAGACGTGACTGCAGCCAAAATTTCTAGGTCCATGAAGAATTTTTTCAAATCAAACATTGTTTCTGAGTAGAGGCCCCCAAGCCTGTCCCCCTGCCATTCCTGCCCCTGCTGCTGCAGATGGTGTTGGGAGGGCTTAGCTGGAGCTGCGGGAGATGTCCCACCACGTGCTCCAGCCTCGGGTGTGGGATGTCTTCTGGGGAGGCTGGTCCGCAGGTGACTCCGGGTGCACGGCAGCAGTTGGAGCCTCTCAGGAAGGTGTTTCTCCCTCCTGGTGGAAACGGACAGCATCCTGGCCGTGTGAGGCTGAGGTCTCGTTTCCGTGAGAGCAGCCAGCCTGCAGCTCAGCCAGGAGCATGGCCAGAGCTGCCTGTCGCTGCCCATGAGTTCCGTGTCCATCACAAGCACCTTTAGAAAAGAAAAACCCTCCAAATGGTCTCGGAGGGTTTAGGGCTTGGGGCAGCTGCCGCTCGCAGAGGCGAATCTGGGGACGTGAGTGCAATGAGGGGTGTTGGAGAAGAGGAAGGAGCCTGAGGGGGATGTGACTTGGTCACTCTGCTCCTCCGTTCCTCACTCCGTGCCCTCCCGAGGGGACCCCGCGGGGCAGAGGAGAGGAGAGACCCGGGGGCTGCAGCCGGGCTCCCTTCCTCCAATCCCCCCCTTCCCTCCGGGGCCTGAGGCTCGCCCGCCCTTGGAGGGAGGAAAGGGGGGGCGTGTTGTGGAAGGAGCATTACGATAACAAAAGCTTTTTTGCACTTTCATTCATTTTGCACTCGTTTTTAATTTCTTTATTCCGCGTTTTTGACATTGGCACCTCCTCTTTGTGTTTTCATAACAAAAATACTTTCGTTGTAGCCAGTGAAGCTATTCTGGAACTTTGTGTCCTGAGTATACAGAGGTTTAAAGGTCCTATATATATAAATTTATACCTGGATAAAAGTAAATTTATATATATAGATAATGGTGTGATGTGTTTTGTCAGTGTTTTAAAATAATAAACGAATGTGAGCAATGGAAGGAGAGTGGTTATTCCGCCCCCCCCGCCTCCCCTGGGGACGGGCACTGCTCCCTGTGGGGGACAGGGGGACACGGACACACGGACAGGGGGGAACCCCCCTCCCCAGGCCCTGGCCCCCCTCCTCCCGGAGTGCTCCCGGGGGCGGGGAATCCCAGTGCTCCCACACTGGTCCCAGTCATGGGGAGCTCCACGTACAGGGAGGGTGCTGGCCTCTCCGGCTCCGGCAGCCGGGGGGGGGCCATGCACATGGCCTCGGCCACGATCAGCCCCAGCAGCAGCAGGACCCCGGCCCCCAGCGCCAGGCGCACCACGTTGGTCCAGGTGTAATCTGCAGGGGACAGGAAGGGGCAGTCACTGGGGGGAGCCCCCTGGAGCTCCCGGACCAAGGGAGTCCCGTGGGGGCAACAGGGGACCCAAGGGGACGGAAAGGGTGCACATGGGGGTCCTGGGGCAAACAGACGCGTGGGCAAGGGGACATGCTGGGGGACTGCTGGGCTAAGAAGGGATGAAGGGAGGTTCATGAGGAGCCCCAAGGGCTCCTGTCAGCTCTACCTCCCACATCCCTGCCCCCTGGGACTCCCCCTGCCCACAGTCTCTGACCTGTCACCCCAACCAGCAGCACCAAAGACCAGCAGGAGGACAGGAACACGGAGCTGGCCCTCACTTGCCACTGGCAGCCAGATGGTGCCACTGGACTGTCCCTGGGGCTGGTAGGTGTCCCCTGCCCCCTGACTGGTGGCCTAGCAACCCTGTAGGTCATCTGTAGGGTCTCTGACGAGTTGGCAAGGCTCAAAAACATCTGAAGGAAGCTGTAATCCTCGGCTGGGCGCCCAGTCACAGCTGCTTTCTTTCCCCACAGCCTCTTGTCTAGTTCCCCCAAGATGTGGCAGATGGCAGGGGGGAAGAGAAGAGTAGGATGTGGCTGGGGGGACATCTCACCTCTCACCATCAAATCCAGGGGCTTGCTGACAGCAGACCATTCAAACGACGTACCCCTGGTGAAACACTGGCAGCTGTAGCGGCCCTCGTAGCCTTTGTGCACATGAGAGAGTTTGTCATGTGTTCCATTTGAGAGAAGTGGTAATGGTTTGGACCAGCCCTCCAGGTAGATCAAACAGGTAGCCTTGGGGTGTGCGATGGCGCAATGGAAAACCACATCTGCTCCTGCTGCCACATCCTGCCCGGGCAGGACAGAGAGGACAGGTTCGGGGAGACGGAACTCTGTGGGGAGAGGAGAGGGCATGAGGAGGTGCGCAGGGCTCTGACATGGTGCCAGCAGCCACTGGGATCTCCATGACCCCACCACCCGGCTCAGGCAGAGGTGAAGATGGTCCCCACCTCTCCAAGCCAGGGGAGAGGGGAAAACCCCTGCCCATCATGTGGATGGGGAAGCCAAGTGGCTCCCTGCATCCCGGTGTGCCCATGTGGCATCTGGCCCCACGCAAAGGGGTAACAGCACATCCCTCACCATGCACCAGGACTTCCACGGTTTCACTGCGAGCCAGCACAGTGTCTCCATCCACGTAATGACAGTTGTAGCCACCCACGTCCCCTTGGGTGGCATTAGAGATGGAGAACTCAGCCCTGCTGCCGTGCAGCCTGGGCAGGGTATTGACCCTGTGGCCACCCCTGAACAGCAGAAAGTGCCCATTGACACAAAACTCGCAACTGCAGCAGATGGTGGTGGAGCCTCCCAGTGGGATCGTCCCAGGTGGCTTCAGGAAGATGGAGATGGTGGGGCCACCTGCGCAGGGAGAGAGATGCTCCAGGTCAGGGAGGCCCCAGAACCCGGCTCCACCGTGGAGAGCCTGGAGCTGGCTCCAGCCCCCACCTCCACACAAGGGCAGGTTTTGTTCTGTGGGGCTGGGGAAGAGCCCTGGGAGACGGATGGGGGCCCAGAGGTGTGTCCAAACTCCCCCTCTACCTCCTCATGATACTCACTTGCTGTAGCCATGTTCTGTGCCACCAGCCAAGCACCTGCAAGAGAAACAGCCACGTAACATCTCTGTGGAGTCTCCGGATGCCTCACGTCCCCGCTCTGGGAGCCCACACAACCTCTGGCACTCACCGAAGGCCAGCACCTGGGTCACAGGCACCATCATCTCCCTCTCGGCTCCCTCTGACCTCCGCTCAGGCAGGGCTTCTTCTGAAGAAGGCGTTGGCTGGAGGCGCAAAGCCGCTGTGTGGCTTCCTGTGGGTTCTGATAAAGTTCTCGTTGCCACAAGTCGCCTTTTGTCCCACGGCCTGCGATTCTGCAGACACAATCGCAGGGCTGGTTGAACTGGAACCAGAATGTTCACCGGTCACCTGCCCATGACAATCTGGCCTTAGGATCCCATGGACCTTGAGGCAAAAGCTGTCGAGGCTTTTGGTTTCTCTTTCCTGATGGTCACTTGATGGGGAAATGGCTTCTTCTCAGTCCTTGCGAAATAGGGTGAAGTTCTGCAACTGGGGCGGGGGGGTGGGGAGGAGAGAAGGACACCAGGCTCTTCCGGAGTCTCCGTGAGAAAGCTGCAACAACAAGCTGTTTTAGTAAGACAAAATACAAAGGGGACTATAGATAGCAAGTGAATCCTACATCCCTTCGGAGGCAGGGCACCCCCCTCCTGATGGACCCCAGACAGATTTTCCCACGGCATGGCGGGGGGGACATCCCTGCTGCACAAATCCCACCTGTGGAGATGTGCCCAGCACCTGAGGGGGCGTAAGATTTTCTTGTGCTCTATATTCCTCTTTTTTTATTCTATGCTATGGAAACAGGAATTTTATTACTCTGTTTGTTGTCAGGCCTTTCTCACCGAGGCTATGTCCGGGCTGTGCTCTTCCCCACGGGTTTGGCGGCTCCACGGAGGGGAACAGGAGGGAAGTGACTTGGTGTCCCCTTTGGCCTCCTCAGGGGCTGTTTCATCCCACCTGGCCGATGGTGCCTTTCCTTGGAGGAGGGACAGGAATGTCTCCCACCTGTAGGTCTGGATCCACCCCACAGGGTTGGCCCCGTTCCTCACCCATCGGGGTCTTCCCATTCCAACGCTGGGGCAACAGCGAGGTCCTTACTCCAAATAACTGCCCGCTGCCACCACACCTGGGGCCTGGCCTCCAGCACCCTCGGCTGCCATCTAGTCTGGGTTGGCCAGTGGTGGAGACAGAGCTCCCTTAAGCAATAACGAAGGGTTAATCAAACAGGGGAAGTTGCTGTCACCTTTGGGTGATGTGGGAGCGGGGAGAGCAGGGACAAGGTGGGCTGTGGGACTGGAGCTGTGTAGGGGAGGTGGCAGCTTGGCCAGGGATCCCACAGGGCCGAGGGCTGAGGCACCCGCAGCTCCCTGCCCTCCTGCGAGCTGCAGGCGAGCGCGTCCTGCCCTCTCCTGACTCTGCTCGGGCTCTGCCACCGCTGGCCCCAGCAGGAACAAACCGCAGCGCTCAGGGGAGGCAGAGGGTGTTTATACGGCTGTATCTGGGGAAAAAAGGAGAAGCGGCCGCTGGGCTTCTCCTCCAGGGCTCTCAGCTGTCCCCTGTGGTCACCCCCAGACCCTCTCTACCCTTTCGTTTCTTCCCTTTTCAGCCCTTTTGGTCTCCCCTGGGGATACCGCGGGGTAGGAGAAGTTTTGCAGCAGGGTGCCCTATGGCCTTCTCCTTTCCTGGGACACCTCTTCTGGCCCCGTCTCCTGCCTTAACCCCTCTTTATCTCACCCAGGCTCGACCAGTTCTTGGCATCTCCTTGGTCCCTTCAGGCCCATTCATCCCAACAGCCCCCGCTGTCCACACTGGACTGAGGGACACCAAGCTGCTCTGGCCTCACCAGTGCCCAGTGACCCCCCTGGCTGTGCCCCGGCTGGCACAGCCCAGGACAGAGTTGGTGGCACTGCCACAGGCCCCGTCTGTGGGCACGTTGGACTCCTGGGCCCTCCTCTGCAGAGCCTTTCCTCACACCCCCCGGCTGGAGACCAGCCTCCGGGGGCAAGTCCAGGGCACGGGACCAGGGAAAGAACTTTGTCCTCCAGCACCTCTGTGAGGGGTTGCTGCATCCAGCAGCCTGAGAGAAGAGAGACGAGGCCACCACAGCTCCAGGCCCCCAGGTCCAACCAGCTGCGGAGCCCACGGCGTGTTTCCAGCAGGCAGACACGCCGGTGCACCTATAGAACACACACACGTATATAGGAGCAGCCATATGGATCAGGCCTCAGCACTCCCACAAACAGCACCAGCAGCCTCAGCCTGCTCCCCCCTCTGCCTGGTCACAACGTACCCCTTATTGCACCCCCTGAGGCAAATTTGAGCTTACGTTGAGACATCTTAGTTGTTTAGCCTAAATAAGGAGTTTTCATTGAATAAATGACTGAGGGTTATAACATGGTGTGATCTGGGCTGTTCACTCAGCTTTACTGAGCAGGAGCAGCTGGATTTGCTGAAGCCTTTAGGCTGTGATAGTTACTTTCCTTAGTGATTTTCCCAGCAGCTGGTACAGTGCTGGGTTTAGTCTTTCAGTGTGGGAAAGTGTTTTGATGTCTCACTTTTTGATAGGAGAGCTAGCAAGCTGGTGAGAGGTCTAGAGAACAAGTCATATGAGGAGAGGCTGAGGGAACTGGGCATGTTTAGTTTGGAGAAGAGGAGGCTGAGGGGACACCTCATTGCCTTCTACAACTACCTGAAAGGAGATTGTAGAGAGGTGGGGGGTTGGCCTCTTCTCCCAAGGGAATAATGACAGGAGCAGAGGAAATGGTCTGAAGTTGGGGCAGGAGATGTTTAGATTAGATATCGGGAAGAATTACTTTCCTGTGAGGGTGGTCAGGCACTGGAACGGCCTGCCCAGGGAGGTGGTGGAGTCACCATCCCTGGAGGTATCTAAGAAACATGTAGATGTGGCACTTCAGGGCATGCTCTAGTGCCCAAGATTGTAGAGGTTTTTTTTATGTGTGTGGGGTTGGACTCAGTGATCTCAGAGGTCCTTTCCAACCATGAAGATTCTGTGATGTTTTGGTAGTGTTTTTCCCAAGTCTGGGACTTTTCAGTTCCCCGTATTCTCCCAGCAAATGGACAGGGCTGCTGCACTTCTTACCTCATCATCCAGAGAAGTTTCAGTTCCTGACAGGAGTCAATGTCCCTGGGGCTCCTGCTCCCAGGAACCAGTTTAACCCTTTCTGCAGTTGGGCATCCTAACCTTCCATACCAGAGCATTCCTTGGTCACTGACTGCTGTTGCTGAGCAGTTACACCTTCACCTACCACAGTGGTTAGAGTTGGACAGGACCTTAAATACCATCTCGCTCCAACCCCCTGCCATGAGCAGGGACATTTTTCAGGTTGCTCCAAGCCCCCTCCAACCTGGCCTTGAATGCCTCCAGGGATGGGGCAGCCACAGCTTCTCTGGGCAACCTGGGCCAGGCTCTCACCACCCTCACACCAAAGAATTTGGTTTGTCTCTGCTCCAAGTGCCTGCAGATGGGCTTTTTATCACGTAATTTAACAATCACCAGTTTTGGGGGCCATTGGACTCCCAGTGGGACAGCTGGCTCCATCCCTCCATCCTTCTGGTCCACAGCAGGCATGTGGCCCACTGTCCACATGATCTGTAACAGTCCACGTGGCCTAAATTGGTTTCATGATCCATACAGTGCAAGTGATCTCCATATGGCCCCCTGATCCATTTGATACAGCCCCTTCATCCAGGACAGTTCAGATTATTCTGAAGGCCAGTCAGAGGCAGGAGGCCAGAAACTACTCTCCCCGGGGTCCTTGTCCCTCTCAACCTTGTCCTTAGCACTGATGTCCCCCTGTAACGTCTCCCCAAGGAATCCGTGGACACTCACTGGTGTGATGCCCTGCCCGAGCAGCCAGCACCCTCTCATGAAATGGTAAAGAGACAGTGGGAGGGAGAGAGGGAGGGAGGAAGGGATGGATGGATGGATGGATGGATGGATGGATGGATGGATGGATGAAGAGGGTCTGTGAGGCCCTGGTCTGAGATAATTGCCCTCCTCAAATGTACAACCTGGTCCTACATCATCCTAGACACATGGCTGGTTCCCATGTGTTGCCCCAGATACATCTTGGTCCCTCCCCATCTTTGACAAATGTATTATCCCACATTCCCCACCTGGATATGTGCCTGGTCCTACCTCACCCCAGAAAGCCCTATAGATGGCCATAGGTCCAGCTCTGTGCCCAGCTGAGTCCACAACATGGATCCTTGCTGGCCCCATACCTCACCAAGCCCTCTGTCCCTCACCACCCCTGGGCTCAGGGACTCTGCAGGACAGGGACAGCCCATGTCCTTTGTTCCCCAGTGCCTATGTCCCTGGAGATTACTTTCTTAGTGCCCTCCAGGTCCTTGTATCCTCCCATTCCCTCTGTCCCCACACAGTTCTTGTCACAGGGGATGTCCTATGCTGTCTATCCATGGGGACATGCCACATGGGATCTACCAGGTCCACCAGGCAGGGACATGCCTTTAAGAGGTGACCTTTTTGAAGGAGTCAGGTGGGCTCATGGTGACCCAGAGTTTCCTTTTGACCAGAGGCATGGGGAGTTGGAAGACACCTGCTAAGGTTTCCCTCTTTTCAATGCCACCACAGCCCTTCAACCCCTGGCCATTTTCCCATTGCCTCCCTTACCCCACAGCAATCCCATCCCACACACATGTCCCAAAGTCTTCTTCTCTTCAGTCTTTACTGCTAGGAGTGCCCCCCATGAATCTCTGGCCTTGGAGGCAAGGGAGATGGTATGGAGAGAGGAGGTTTTTCCTCTAGCAGATGAGGACCAGGTCCGGGACCATTTGACAAAACTGGACATTCATAAGTCTATGGGCCCTGATGGGATGCACCTGCGAGTGCTGAGAGAGCTGGCAGATGTTATCGCTGGGCC
>JAHREE010000185.1:83243-97434 GCA_033628505.1 Tringa tobata
GCGGTCCTCAGAGGTGGTTGTTTTAATGGGTCCCTGGAGGAAATAGAGTTCTTGACCCCAGAAGGAGGGAGACATCCTGAGGGATGTGAGGAGGATGTGAGGGTCCTGGTTACCCATGGAGGCCAGCCCCACCGACCCTTCTCTCTGCTTTGCAGGGAGGCTTTCTGCCAGCGGGTACCCACCTTCCTTGACTACCTGCACAACATCCTGCAGAAGTACCCCGACGGGGGGCAGATCCTCAAGGTGAGACCCCCCAGGGCACCCAGCAGCCTGGGCTCTCCTGCCCAGCTGGGCAGACGGACCACAGGCAGCTGAGCTGGGTGGGGGTCCTTGCCCAGCACCAGCCCCTTGCTGGCCAGCTGGGAGAGTGGTTTGGTGGTTCTCTCTGGGGTCTGGGAGGACCCAGGTGTCCAGACACTGATCCCCCACCACAGGAGCTGGTGCAGAACGCGGATGATGCCGGCGCTAATGAGGTCGTGTTTGTGTCTGACGAGCGGGAGTTCGACGTCACCGGAGGGGGACTGGAGGGCACGCAGGGTGAGAGGCACTATGGGCACTGGGAGAGACTGGGTGAAGCACAGGGGTGACACCAGCAGATACTGGGAGGGACTGGGGGACACTGGTGAAGGATTGAAGAGGGATCGGAGCAGACTGGGGCAACTGGAACCAATGAGGTGTTCTGGGATGTGCTGGGGGCACTGAGGATACTGGGATGACTCAGTGGTGCTGGGGGCACTGAGGGGCATTTTGTGGGTCTGGAGGGGGGGGCTGAGGTTGCGGGGACACTGAATGTGGGTCGCAATTCCCCCTACATATCCCAAGTCTCCCCTAACCCACGGTCCGGACCCCGCCAGGCCCAGCCCTCCTGGCCTACAATGACGCCCCGATGTCCCCCCGGGACTGGACAGGGCTCATGAGCCCAGGGGTGTCACACAAGCGGGAGGACCCCAGCACGGTGGGACGCTTCGGCCTGGGCTTCACCTCTGTCTACCACCTGACCGGTAAGCAGCACCGGGGACCTCAGCTGGAATTGAACTGGGGACAGGGGTTGTATTGGAGGGGACAGGGGTTGTACTGGAGGCACTGAACTACAGGTGCTGGGGGGTGCTGGGGGGCACTGAGGGGGTGCAAAATGGAGGGCTGTGACTGAAGGGAGAAAAACTGGAGCACCAGGAGGCTGGGGGGAGGCTGGGTGGCAATGGAGGGCAGGGATGCAGGGGTAAACTGAGGGAGGACTGGTGAGTAAGGACTAGGCTTGGGATCATGGGAGGTGCTGTGGGGCTGAACTTGAGGGTACTGGGTGGGCACTTGGGCCACTGATGCATTCGGATAATCTGGGGAGGCAGTGGTGGCCATGCCATCCCTGTGGCCTCATGGTTTCCATGTCCCCAGATCTGCCTGGTGTGCTGAGCCCCCCATCCTTGGGGGTGCTGGACCCCGAATGCCAGGTGCTGCCAAATGCCGGTGCCCGCTGGAACATCTCTGCAGCCCAGGACTTTCCTGGCCTTTTCGAGCCCTTCTTGGCTGGGCTGGAAGCTGTGGGACAGAACCGTGGCTTTGCCCAGGGTACCCTCTTCCGCTTCCCCCTGCGCCGGCAGCCCTCCAGAATTGCTGCAGGGGTCTCCGATCCTGAGCGCCTCCGTAGCCTCCTCCAGACCTTCCTCACCGAGGCCCCTCTTGCCCTCCTCTTCCTCCGCCATGTCCGCCGTGTGGCCCTGCACCGCGTGACCCGTGATGGGGTCCAGTCCCTCATGGGGACCCTTGTGGCATCCCCTCAGCCTCTCCCTGTCCCAGGGCCACCAGGGGATGAGGGGCTGAGTCTGACATGGTGCCTGATGGCCCTGCACGGGGATGGGGTCGGGGACAGGAGCGAGTGGCTGGTGGCCACGGGCAGGGCCACAGAGGGGCCGGTGGTGGCACTGGGCTCAGGGATGGGGTGCTGCCCAGAGCTGAGCCTGGCACACCCCCTCCGTGGGACCTGCCGAGGCCGGCTCTGCTGCTTCCTTCCCCTGCCAGCCACAGATGAGACGGCCACAGGGCTGCCCGTCCACGCCAGTGCCCCCTTCGCCCTCTCCGACGACCGCCGCCACCTCCGCTGGCCTGAGGAGGGTGAGGAGGGTGAGAAGGATGCCCGCTGGAACGCCCTGCTGCTCCTTGGCCTCCTGCCACGGGTCTACAGCCACATGGCTGCCGTGGCCACGGCTCTGCCTGGGGCAGACGCCTACAGCATCTGGCCAGACCCCCAGTGCACACCGAGCTCTGGCCGCATCCGCAGTTTGGTGACCAACGTCTGCCAGGAGCTGGCCGCTGCCTGCATCCTGGTGCCAGCCGCGCAGGGGGCCACAGGGCGGCTGTGGGCCCCCGAGGCCGTGCTGCTGCCAGAGGCTGTAGGAGACAGAGCCACACGGCAAGTGGTCCAGGCCTTGCTGGTGGCAGCCGGGGAGCCAGTGGTTGAGGTCCCAGCTCATGTCCGGAGGGCGCTGGCTTTGGGGATGGCGCAGGGCGTGCGGGAGGCCACGGCCAGCCACGTGCGGGAGGTCCTGCGGCGCCATGGGGCCACTGGTCTCCCGGCTGCCGACCGGCTCTCCCTGCTGCACTACGTGGCTGGGGACGGGTGCCATGCTGAGCTGAAGGGTCTCTCCCTCCTGCCTCGTGCCGATGGGACCTTCGTGGCCTTTGGGACCGCATCAGACATTGTCTACGTGGACACGTCAGACTGCCCCAGGTGAGTCCGCGGCCCCAGGCAGCCCCATTCCCTGCAGGGTGGGCAGGTGAACCGGTCACCCAGGGCACAGCTCCTGCTCTTGAGCTCAAAGGGGGGGCAAGGTCAAACCTGGACATTTGGGCACCTCACCACACTCCTCCTCTCACCTGGTCTCACTGAGTGGGAGCTGAGCCAGGTGCCCAGGAAGGTGCCTGCCCCCTGTTATCCTTCTAGACCCCCAGCACCTCCTTTTGTCTCCACAGGGAGCTCCTGCCTGGCTTGGCTGGGTCCTTCCTGCCCTCGGACCTGGAGCCAGGCTTGGACAGCCTCCTGCGAGGCGTTGCCAAGGCGGGTAAGAGACAGGGGTACCTGGGCCACCTTTGGGTCACCTGATTGCCCTCTAAACCCCAACACCCCCCAGCATCCTTGTATACCTTTGGGCTCCTCTGCAGCCCCAATGTGCCCCGGTACCATGGTGATACTCCCTGTACACACCTGACATCCCTGATCCCTGTCTGATGTCCCTCTCTGGGCTTCCCCCATCCATTTGGCAGCACTGTAGCTCCCAAGTGTCACCGTCTCTCTCCGGTTTGGGGCGCATTGTATGAGCTCAGAGCCACCTCTCCTATCCTGCATCTCCCCATGTCTCGGGACTCCCCTGTCCTTGCTGTTCCCACATTCCTCCATCCCTTCTGTGCTCCCTTGGATCCTGGGTCTTCCTGTGTTCCCATCTGAGGACCTCTGTGTCCCCCAATACCAGTCCCCATAACACCTCTGTCTCTCTCAAATCTCCTCTATCCCTACCAGTCAGAGGTTCCTCCTGTTCAGAGTATCCACTGTCCCTCCATCCCCAGTATGGGGTGGCCTCCCATCCCCTGCAGCTCTCAGGTTCTTTCCCCCATATCCTGGGTTCCCTGCCGGGTCCCAAGTCCCATGTACTCCTTGCTCAGCCTCTGCGTCCTGCACACAGGTCTCTTCCCCAACCTGGTTCTGCTGGACCCAGCCGTGACTGCCCAAACCCTATGCTTGGCTCTGCCCTCCACCTGGACGTCCCTGTCTTCAAGCCCAGTGACCTGGTGCCCAGCTGAAGGCCCGCCTCAGCCCCCAGCCTCCTGGTTGCCAGCCCTGTGGCAATTCCTGGCTCACCATGTGGAAGACCTGGGCCCTCTGGAGGGGCTCCCTGTCATCCCTCTGTCCCCACTGGGAGCTGCCAGCATCCGTCTGACTCCACTGATACCCCAGTCTGGACTTATCTTCCAGACATGGGAGGACCAGTGCCTGCCACCTGCTGTGGCCTCTGTCCTGGAGGTCCTGGGTTGCCCTGTGGTGCCGCCGGGCACGTGGCACCGCTGCCTGTCCCGCTATGTCCTGCCTCCATCCCCCCTGAATGCCTTGCGGGCCCTGGGCAGGCAGGAGGCTGCAGCTGTGGCCTCCCGCCTGGCCACGCTGCCTGCTGCGGATGTGGACACCCTGCGGCTCTACCTGGCAGACATCCCATCCCTGACGAAGCAGGACAGGGCCACACTGGCTGCTCTGCCCCTCTTCAGCCCACTGCCCTGCTTGGCCACCCCACAGCCCACGGAGCTGGTACCGGCCGGTGACACCCCAGCGCTGGAGCCACAGGTGGAGCTGCCCAGAGATGTGGTGCTGCCGAAGACCATGTTGCAGTGCCGGGATGAAGCTGACCGGCGGCTCCTGGAGAGGCTCCAGAGGTCCCTCATCAATGCAGCCCACGTGGCACTGGAGGCCACCAGAGCCATGGCCTGTGGTGCCTATGCGGGGCGGCCGGCGGAGGCACAGGCTCTGCTGCTCTGGGTGCTGCAGCACGGAGATGTCCTCTTTGCACAGAGCCCCCCACTACAGCAGGCCTGCAGCAGGCTGGCCTTCCTGGAGACCCCCAAGGGCCCCAGGTGCCCGAAGGACCTCTACGACCCCTGCGAGAGCACCTTGCAGGCCCTGCTGGGCCCTGAGCACTTTCCTCCTGCCGCCTTCCGCAGCCCACCTGTCCTCCGTGCCTTGAGAGCCCTGGGCTTGCGGCACGGCGAAGGGTGCCTGTTGCCTTCGGACATCCTAGAGGCTGCAGCAAGCGTGAGTCGGGGTGACACAGCGGCTCTGGACAGGGCGCAGGCACTGATCAAGGTCTGCAACTGCCCCAAGGCACTGGCTGGCTTCAGCGCTGCAGAGCTTAGGCAGCTCCAGGCCCTTCCGTGGGTGCCTCACTCCAAGTGCACCGGAAAGCTGGGGCAGCCCTTCCTGCCCCCCAAGGAGCTGCGGTCCACCCAGTACCAGCCACTGGTGGGGCTTGCCATGCACCTGACTGACGCCTTTGTGCCAGAGGCAGAGAAGAAACTGGGGCTGAGCCAGACCCCGCCACCAGAGAGAGTGTGGGAGCAGCTGAGGGAGTTGGCAGGGTGCAGGGACGCCGGCAAGGTAGGTCCCGCGCTCCGGCCTGTCTACGGGCACATGCAGGAAAACTTGAAGACCTTTGGGGCTGCCCCGGCTGATGCTGTGGTGTGGACTGAGACTGGGTTTGTCCCGCCGTGTGATGCTGTGCTGGGCTATCCTGAGGAGCTGGAGCTGGGGGCGCTGGTGCCCCGGGTGCCCCCTGACTTTCTGCCCTACAGCTGCCTCTTCAGGGCCTGGGGAGTGGAGGCGAGGGTGAGCGAGGAGAGGGCTGTTGCAGCCCTGCGCTGCCTGGGGCAGGACATCGATGCACGCAGCTCCAGAGCTGGCACTGCAGCAGAGCTACAGGTGGCTGTAGCCATCCTGGAGTGGCTTAAGAGCCGGGGGCACCAGGGCGAGGGCACGGTTCCTGTTCCTGTGAGGGTCCTGGACGGCTCGGGATTTGCCCTGCGCCCGGCTGCCTCTACTGTGTACCTGGACATGGAGCTGGAGGCAGAGGAGGATGTGCAGGAGGTGGTGCATGAGGCAGTGCCATCCAGCACAGCCATATTCCTCGGCACGGAGCTACTCAGTACGCGGGTGCTGGGGCTGGAGCCATTCACAGCCTGCAGCCCCTCAGAGCCCATCACCTTACGGCTTCGCAACATCCTCCGGGAGTACGGCAAGGAGGGCGACATCTTCACAGAGATGGTCCAGAACGCAGAGGATGCTGGAGCTACTGTGTGCCGCTTCCTCCTGGACCTCCGATGCCGCAGAAAGGCCACCTCTGGGCTGCTAGACCCCGGCATGGCTGTTTGCCACGGCCCAGCCCTCTGGGCCTACAACAATGCCTTGTTCACAGAGGATGACTTCCGAAACATCACACGGGTTGGGGCTGCTACGAAGGAGGGCCAGGCAGGCCAGATTGGGCACTTTGGGCTGGGCTTCAACTCTGTCTACCGTGTCACAGACGTGCCAGCACTGCTGAGTGGGGAGACGATGCTCATCTTTGATCCCAATGGCACCCATCTGAGCAAGCACATGGCCAGGGCTGGCAGCCCTGGCATCCGCCTGGACTTCTCCAGCCGACCACGCATCCTCCATGCCTTTGCTGAGCAGTTCCGGCCTTACCATGGTATCTTTGGGTGCCGCCTGCCTGAGACAGGACCCTTTCCAGGGAGCCTTTTCCGCCTGCCTTTCCGCACTGAAGAGGAAGCCATGACATCCCAGGTTTGCTCAGAGGCCTTTGGTACAGAGCGCATCAAGTCCCTTCGCACCAACTTCCTTGGCTCTAACCAGCTCCTACTGCTCTTCCTGCGGGGGGTGAGGGAGATGTCCCTGGAGATGCTGCCAGACACGGCCACCTCTGTGGAGGATACTGTGCCTGTGGCCACGCTGCGGCGAAAAGAGATCCGAGACTTGGGGGCCCCTGGGGACCCCCCAAGCTGGGCGGTCATCGAGCAGCTCACAGCCTGTGAGGAGACATCCAAGACCACATGGCACTACCTAGTTTTGGTGTGTCAGGATGATGGGGAGTTGCTGAAACTGTTTCACCGGAACAAAAAAGCAGGGCTCCATCCTCTGCCTCCCATGGCTGGTGTGGCCCTTCCCCTTGCCCGTACTGCAGATGGCAAGTGGGTGCCGCATCTGGATGCCGAGGAGGGGCAAGTCTTCTGCCACCTTCCCATGCCAGTTGCCTCAGGGCTGCCGATCCACGTGCATGGGGCCTTCAGCATCTTCCCAAACCGCAAGGGGCTGTGGGACACGGCGGAGCGGGGTGAGTGGAACCGGGTGCTGCTCCGCAATGCCGTGCCAGCTGCCTGGCTCCGGGCACTGGACCACCTCCGCACCATGCACGAGGCAGGGGAGTTGGAGAGCTATGAATATCATGTCTTCTGGCCGGACACCAACACAGCCCATTACCCCTTTACAGAGGCTGTGACTGGTTTCTACCAGGCTGTGGCAGCCAGAGATGGCCCCAGGCTCTTTTCTGATGGCTGCTCATGGTGCTCGCTGCAGGACGCCCGCTTCCTGCACCAGTCTGTGATCAGACACCCCACGCTGGGTGCCCTGGCAAAGCGTGTCTTTGCCACCACCTTACCCCGTCCCTTGTTATCTGTGGCCTTGCCAGAGAAAGTCCGGAGGGGCCTCGGGAAGGCAGTGGATGCCAGCACCTATGACTGGCGCCGCTTTTACTGCGAGCTTGTGCTTCCCAACTTGAAAGACCTCTCTGTTGTTGACCGGGATGCACTGCTTCTCCATGCATTGGATATGTCCCATGGTGACGTGAACAAAGTGCTGCAGACAATGCCCTGCATTCCTGCCACCCCTCATGGCCACCTGCAGCTCATCAGTTGCCTGGTGCATCCCAGAGGCCGCATTGCCTCTCTTTATGACCCTAAGGATGGGCGCTTCCCCACTGGGGATGCCTTCCTTTCCGCGGAGAGACTAAGCCAACTGCAGAGGCTGGGCATGGTTAAGGACACAGTGACCCTGCCAGAGCTGCTGGAGAGGGCAAAGACAGTGCAGCTTCTCTGGACCGAGGACCATGCCCAGGGCTGCCGCAGGGCTGCCTGCATCCTTGAGCTGCTTCGGGATGCAGTGAAGGAGAGGGTGAACAACACCGTGCAGGCAGCTTTCCAGGCTGTCCCCTTCCTCCCTGGAACACTGCCCACTGGTGAACACGTGCTGTTGCCGGCTGCCCAGCTCTACCATCACCTCAATGCCCCACTAGTGGGACTCATCCACCCTATCTTGGATCCTAAAGAGCTGGGGGAAAACTTCAGCCTCCTTGAGGACATTGCATCCTTCTTGGGGCTGGACCGGCAGCCACCAGCAGCTACAGTCCTCCAGCAGCTGCGGGCACTGAGCCGTAGCTCCAACGCTCTCCCTTTGGAGAACCTACAGGCCAGCACCCGCCACTGCTACATGCACCTCAACAAGCTGCTCCAGAGAGATCACTCCATCTGGGATGAGGTGGCTTCTGCGGTGTCCCAAGGGGAGCCCTTCATCTTGGTGGGCTCCCACTTTATGCCGGTCATGGCTGTAGCTTGGAAGCTGTTGTTTGACGCCAGCCCATATCTTCACCAGCTCCCAGAGCAGTACCTGCCCTACGGAAAACTCTGGGAGTGTGTGGGGCTGCGCCACACGTTCACCTGGGATGATTATGCCCAAGTGCTCTGCAGCCTGGCAAAGATGCATGCTGGAGAGCGGCTGCCCGCCGCGGAGCTGGATCTGGCCTTGCGGCTAGTGTCTTGTGGCTTGATGGCAGATGACAAAGAGCCAGACGCCTACCAGATGCAGCAACTCTTTCTACCTGACCAGGAGGGCATTTTGCATCCACGGGACAGGCTCCACTTCAATGATACACCATGGCTGCCATTGGACAAAGATGTCCTGCTGTGCCATGAAAAGCTGTCCCGAGCCACAGCCCTGCGCTGTGGGGTGCCTACCACACGTCACCGGGCCGTGGAGAGGAGTCAACTGCCCACTGCCGATCTTTGTTTCTGGGTGCAGCCATTTGGTGCCCACGAAGACTTGACTACACGTCTGAAGAACATCTTGGCTGAGTACCCAGCATGCAGTTGTGATATAGTGACAGAGTTGCTCCAAAATGCAGACGATGCTGGTGCACGGCTTGTGCACTTCGTGTGGGACCGCCGGCAGCATCCAGTCCGTAAAACCTTCAGTGAGAAATGGAACGACCTGCAGGGCCCTGCCCTCTGCATCTACAGTGACAGCCCCTTCCAGCAGCAGGACATTGAAGGTATTCAGTGTCTGGGGGTGGGTGGCAAGCGAGGCCGGGAGGATGTCACGGGCAGATATGGCCTTGGCTTCAACACTGTCTTCCACTTGACTGACTGCCCAGCCTTCCTTACTGGAGACAGTGCCCTGTGTGTCTTTGATCCCCATCAATGGTACGTGCCCACAGCCACAACTGAGAAACCTGGTGGGATGTTTGCTGTCCACTCTGAATTCAAGAGGACCTTTCCAGACATTTATGGCACCTTCCTACCCTCCCTCTTCACCCTGAACCAGGGTGTCCTTTTCCGGCTGCCCCTCCGCACTGCAGCTGGGGCTGCCAACTCCAGGGTGTCCAACATGGCTGTGCGGGACGAAGACATCAGGGGCATGGAGACAGTACTGGCTGAGAAAGGTGAGGAATTGATGCTCTTCCTCCGGCACCTCCGCACTGTGGTCTTCTCTGAGATACCCCCAGGTGGGAAGCAGATGTTGGAGAAGCTGCGTGTGGCCACGGAGCTGACAGATGGTGATGCAGAGCTGAGACGGGATTTTCAAGCAAGACTGAGCCAAACCACAGATGGGAACAGCCCCTCCTCTGTCTCCTATATCATGACAGTCAAAAACAGCAAGACCAGGGCCAGCACCGTGTGGAGGGTGGTCTCCCAAATTGGGGTTCAGGAGGGGGCTGAGGAGTCTCCGGTGCGTGGGCGGCTGCCCTATGGGGCTGTGGCTGGCTGCCTGAAGCCATTGGACTTAGCCAGAGTCATGGGCAAAGCTTTCTGCACCCTCCCACTGCCGCTGACTACAGGGCTGCCTGTACACATCAATGCCAACTTCTCTGTGGATGCGGCCAGACGCAATCTCCGCCAGGACAAAGGCAGCAGAGAGGCAGCCTGGAATTCCTTCTTGCTCCAGCACTTAGTGGCTCCGCTGTACTGTGACTTTCTCACCAGGCAGTGGAAAGCCCTGGGGCCTGAAGGGCTCCAGTTCAAAGGCCTGACGGACTGCCAGTGTCACCTGGCCTCTCAGTACCTCCGGTTCTTCCCCGCTGTGGGAAAGGGTGATGTGACACCCCCCTTTCAGAACATGGTGGCACATGTCTATAGGCACCTCAGTCACGCACGCCTGCCCCTGGTGCCTGTGTACCACGTGAAGCCCTCTGAGAGCATGGTGACAATGACCTGGGCATCTCCAGGTGGAGGGGATGTGCTAACAGAACCATACTTCCTCATGAAGAAGCCTAAACCAGATCTCCAGGAGGTGCTGCAGTGCCTGAACATGAACCTGGTGCCACCATTCGCCGACCTGCAGAAGATCTATAAGGAGTTTGTTGCAGCCCAGGTGGAGGCTGTAGCCTTTCAGCCAGCCTCCCTCCGACAGTTCCTCAAGGCCCTGGCACTCCCCGTGCCATCTGTGCTGGCTAAGACACTCCTGGGGACCCCAGAGAGCTGCTCTGTCCTGTTGGAAGAGTGCCTGGAGTCTGGAAATGTGGCCAAAGAAGAGTTGGAAGGTCTGCCCTTGCTGGTCACAGAAGACGGCTACCTGAATGCTCTCAGCATCCAGCACCCAGTCTTTCACAACAAGTTTGCCCAGCTCTTCCCCCGCCACTGCCACCATTTTGCCCACAAGTCCATTTCTCATTTGGTCCTGCCTGGTTTTGTGAAGGAGCTCAGCCTCCTGGAGGCCAAACCATTCATCCAGGAGGCACTGGGTCAGCTGAACTGGACCACAGGAGGGGAAAACTGGCTTAAGCAACTGTGGGTGTTCTTCAGCACTGTGGTCTACTGTAGTATGAATAAAAGGGATTTGGAGGTGAACATGAAGTCATTCATGGATCATTTCCAGGATATGGTGGTGCTGCCTGTTCAGTACAGTAAGAAAGGCTTGAAGACCCTACTGCCATTGTCCTTCCTCCCCAAAGTTCTTTATCAGTGTGAGACAGATGCGGCCAAGGTGCTGCACAAATTGGGCATCCCTGTGCTCCAGAAGTCCCTGCTGCCTTTCACCTTTGCCTCGCACTGTCTGGAGAGAACGACACTGCAGGCCACAGAGCCCAGGGCTGTGCTGGCCCAGCTGGCGGACACCAGAGATCATCTCCACTGGAAGGACTTAGAAAAGCAGGATGTGAATCACCTGCTGCGCTTTGTGCAGGGAAATCTTGATTCGGTGGCACGGGATCAGCTCAGGCTGCTGCCTCTCTTCCGGAAGTATGGTGGGGACTACGTAGCTGTGGCACCCTACTGCAAGGTGCTGGTGCTCAGCCAACAGTGCCCAAAACTGCCCCAGGGTGCAGAAGCCCTGTACAGCCTGGAGAAGGGCATATTGCTCCTCACAGCAGACGAGATCCACCAGGACATGGCCAAGGATTTGAAGTGGGAGGTCACAGATGGCCGGAAGCTCTTCAAGACCTTGGTGCTGCCCCGGCTGTCCCAGCTCACAGCACAACAGTGTATGGAAGCTCTGCGCTTGTTCTTTGCTCTGCAAACCCTCCATGACAATGAGTTCACGGAAGATGTTGTGGCGGCTTTTAAGACTGTGGCCTTTATACCCGATGCTGGTGGTGTGCCTCGCCTGGCCTCCTACTTCTATGAAAAAATGCCCTCCTTCTGCATTCTGCGGCTCCAACACCGCTTTGTGCCTGAGTCTTTCATTGCGGAGCTACGTTGCAAGGAGACAACTGCTATGATGTTCCTCCTTCAGGTAGGTGTCCGCAACTGCCTCTCTGAGGAGGATTTTGTGGCACTGGCCCTGCAGATAGACCGTGAAGCCACTCAGGCTGGGCACCACACTGCAGATCTGCTGAAGCGGCAGGAGGAGATGCTGTGCATACTGTTGGGTGGCACACTTCCCTTGTCAAAGAATTTCCTGCAGAAAATTGCCTCAATCCGCTTTCTGCCTCCACTGGACATCCCCCATGACTTGATAAAACTCCACCCCCCTTTTGCAGCCTGCACTAAGCCCGTGGCCCTGAAGGGCAGCATTTACCACTGCCAAGAAGATGTGGCTGAGCTGCTGTGGACAACAGCCACCATCCTGCCGAAGTCCTTGGAACTCCAGAAGAACGTCCTGGAGGCCATAGGAGTCCTTGTAGAGATACCCACCGGCCGGGTGGTGGCCAACCTGGAGCGGGTCTGCAGGGCAGCCTGCCAGACGCGACAGAAGGTGAACACACGGGCCCGTGTGCTCCAGAAGGTGTACAACTTCTTGCTGACCCGTCTGGAGGAGGTGGATGCAGGCCGCCTGGCTGAGCTGCCTGTGGTGCTGGCCAAGTCCGGGAAATTGAGCATGCCACGGCAAGTGGTGCTATCGCTGCCGGACGAGGCTGACTTCTACCCCTATCTCCTCAAGCCCCACCCCTGGATAATTGCCTATGCAGACCTCCTGCAACACTTTGGGGTGGTCCAGCAACCCACACTGACTCACTACAGCTATGTCCTGGCCCAAATCCACCAGGAGAGCCATGTCAGTGGGACCCTTGATACTACCCAGAAGAAGACAGCCCTGCTGGCCACACGGCACTTCTTCCAGCTGCTGCAGGATGCACAGGAGCCCCCTGATTCCTCCACTGTGGCTGATTTGTACTTGCTGAGCACTGCTGACCGCCTAGAGCCATCCCACAAGCTGTGCTTCAATGACTGTGTGTCCTCAAGTACCGCTAAGGTCTTGGAGAAGACCTTTGTCTTTATGGCTGAGCTGCCAGAGTCCAGGTGTAACTGGTGGCTGCTGCAAAAGTTGCCACAACACCTGCGGCCGCGGGCACTCTCAGAGGTGACAGAGCAGCAGCTGGAGGAGGGCAGCCTGCGACTCTGTCGCTACGGTTCTCGCTGCCCTGGGCAGAGGCGTCTGCAGACCCTCCTGGTGTCACCGTGGTTTAGGATGGGGCTGGAGGCCCTGCTCTGGTGGCAGAGCCACAGGTCTATGGTGAGAATGGAGGGGGATGGTGGCTTTACAGGGGAGCAGCTGAAAGTGCAGTGCTGCGAGGACATCCACACTGTGCTGATCCACCGTGGTGCAAAGGTGGAGGGCAGCTCCCAGTCACGAGTCGTCCACGTGTGCCTGGCTGATGGTGCCCAGCGCCTGCTCTACATCCAGCACATGGATACAGTGCTGGACCGGCACCAGCTGAGGGTCCTGGAGATGCTGGCGCAGGCGATCAATGGCATCCTGGGTGGACAGCTGGAGGCACCCGCCTTGTCAGTGCTGCGTGAAATGCTGATCTGCCGGGAGCCACGGGAAGTGAAATCTGTTCTGGAGGAAAATGACGTGCCACTGGTGGGTGCTGCGCTGGAGCCAGAGCCATGGGAGGACCAGTACAGCCTGATGCCAGAGGTGAATGGCAACAGCCTGGCAACCTCGGGGCAGCTGTGTGCTGTCAAGCAGCCAAAGCGGGGCCTCTACTTCCAGCACAACACTGCGAGCCATGGCCATGGCTCCCGGTTGTGTAAAGAGGAGGCCACGACCCCGACTCCATCCATCCCAGAGGCACAGCGGTGGCTGCGGCAGGCTGAGAGTGACCTGCAGGCAGCCCACAATGACATCAGGTGCTGCTGTCCCAACTGGGTCCTCTTCAAGGTGCACCAAGCCCTGGAGAAGGCGCTGGTGGCTGCTGCGCTTTGCCATGGTGAGGCCTTTGAGGCTCCAGGGGAGCTGGTGGGGATGGCCCAACGGCTGGAGGCAGTGGAACCAAAGCTGAGAGGCCTGGCAGAGGAGGTGGAGGCGCTGCGTGGCTGTGGTGTTGATGGCAAGGCCACACAGTACCCGAGTTGCCACCCCTTCCCTGTCATCCCCAGCGAGGCCTTCGGCAGTGTGGATGAGGAGGAGGTACTGAAGCGGGTGCAGGGAGTGCTGGGGAGGCTACAGGACCACCTGGGCAGAATGTGAGGATGTCCCCACAGAGGAGGCACTGGCAGCTGAGCCACAGGACCACCATGGACCCACCATAGTACCTGTCATGAGTGGCAATCAAGGCACGGACTCCGCCAAGTTGTGAGACAAGGACGAAGATGTTTATTGTTTTTCTTTTTGTACTATACTAAATTTGTACAATACTAAATGTTGCAGTGCTGGTAGACTTTTCACTAACAGTGTGGTCAGGGGACGTGGAGAGGCCATGGGTGACTGGGGGTGTGTGGAAGGTGAAGGTGGCAATGAAGGGATTTAGAGGACCGTGGTGGGTTGACCTTGGCTAGCCACCAGGTGCCAGGTTTTGCTGTTTCTGTTCTTTGATCACGCGCCGTGCTCTCTACACAGATAGGTTGTGAGTGAACAATACAATTGGCTACATTTAAATGTTTATCCCGCATATATTCCCCAAACATTATTATCTTTATTATTATATATTATATATTATATATTATATAT